>JAVTVY010023335.1:0-93230 GCA_036873755.1 Hanleya hanleyi
TCAATCTGTTTCCTTTAATTAAAAAATTGTAAAATTAAATCGGCGAGTGTTATTTATTTTGGAATAAAGGCGCATTAGGAGACTGTTACCAACAAGTTCTGAGCTGACCAAATTTTGATGAAAATTTCTGGTGATTTTTGATGAAAATCACTGGCGATTCTGACTTGGACGGTGCCCATCTTAATATAGGCAGGATTTCAACTGGGGGTGGGGATTTCCAAGAGTTCAGTTCGCGTTCGAGTCCTAATGCCTACTGTACTTCGTAGGTCCTGTGACGTTAGTCACACTGCCATGTTGTATGGCTGCACGTTTTCTATTTACGTTTTTATGTGCTACCCCAGTAATTATCGTTTTCAAGGAAAATAGACATTAACATTCTTTAATAACTTTTACCATTTGTTCAGATTTTACAGTCATGAACTCCAAATTGTATGAATAATCTCCTGTAATATTTCACATCCACGGAGAGTGATAACTGTTATCAAATCTGTGAACATTCTTTAGTAATTTTTATACGCCCCTCAATTTTGACGGGACGTATTATGGTATGGCGTTGTTCATCCGTCTGTCCGTCCGTTAACTTTTTTTTGTGAAGGCAGCATGTCAAAGAGTTGCCACACATTATAGTCACCATGGAAACATGTGCATGCGAACTTTTGAGACGATCTGACATTTTCTCCATAGTTATGCCCGTGATCATCGAAGAAAAAAAAAACTTCCGTCAGCTACCTTTTCTTGTGAATGCAACTGAGGTTTTGCTGGATTATTTCCAAATTTGCCACACATTATCGTCACCATGTGAAGATGTGCATGTGACCTTTTCGGCCCGATCCGACATTTACTTCTGAGTTATGCCGCTTGATCGTCGAAAAAGAATACTTCCTTCAGCTACCTTTTCTTGTCGACACCACTCGTCAAAGGGGTTTTTCTGGATTCTTTTCAAAACTGCCAAACATTGTCACCATTTGATGTTGTACGTGTAACCTTTTCGACCCGATCCGACATTTACTCCTGAGTTATGCCCCCAGATAGTCGAAGAAAATCTTCTATCAGCTACTTTTCTTATGAACGCAACTCGTCAACGAGGTTTTTGCTGGATTCTTTTTAAATTGGCCAAACATTTTTTTGTGGAAGGTTCATGTGACGTCTGCGGCCCGATTTTCACCTGAGTTATGCCCCTTGATCTTCGAAAATACTATTTCCATCGGCTACATTTTCTTGTGAACGCAACTTGTTTTTTTCTTTGTTGGATTATTTTGAAAATTACCACACATTCACCATGTGAAGATGTGCAAATAAACTTTCCGCCCCAATGCAACGGTTTTTTTCATGACTTATGCCCCTCGATTTTAGCCAGAGAGAGAGAGAGAAAGAGAGAGAGAATTAAGATATAATTAACATTGTGTTCAGCAATATTTCAGCTATATAGCGACGATGAAACAAAATTCTAAGTATTCAAGTTAATAACTTAGTAATCCAACACATTAAAACATACACACATTTAAATTTATGCAACAAACCGATTTCTCTCAAATAACCTAAGATACAGTCTTCTTTCACCCGACTAAAAAAAATCTACTAAATTAGCTGCTAGATAAAAAGAATCTCTTACAATCTTAAAATCTATACAGTCGATAAGAATATGTTTCACTGTGAGATCTTCGTGGCACGGAATACACCTTGAAACTGGCTCTTTTTTTAGTAAATGTTCGTGAGTTAATTGTGTATGGCCGATCCTGAAATCATTGATCATCATAATGTGCTGTACGGTTTCCTGAAAAAATAGTTTTAATTGAATGCTCCCATTACTATCACACCATCGATCAGATGATCTGATGATTATCTCGTTAGCTTCCCTGTATTACACTTAACCATAGTTATCTCCTATGCTATTCTCCTCATCTCTCCTTTTTGGGTTTAGCCATGTTGTTGTCTACTGTGTATGTTTAAGGGTTCAACTGAACTCTTGTTCTATTTGTATGCAGTGATTACCATTCCTGTTTGCAGTGATTACCGTTCCTGTATGCAGTGATTACCGTTTCTGTATGCAGTGACTACCATTCCTGTATGCAGTGACTACCATTCCTGTATGCAGTGATTACCGTTCCTGTATGCAGTGATTACCATTCCTGTATAGTGATTACCATTCCTGTATGCAGTGATTACCGTTCCTGTATGCAGTGATTACCATTCCTGTATGCAGTGATTACCATTCCTGTATGCTGTATGCAGTGCTTACCATTCCTGTATGCAGTGATTACCGTTCCTGTATGCAGTGATTACCATTCCTGTATGCAGTGATTACCATTCCTGTATACAGTGATTACCATTCCTGTATGTAGTGATTACCATTCCTGTATGCAGTGATTACCATTCATCAAGGCGAAATAAACATGAACACTTCTTTCTTATTGTGAATGAACATTCTTTAGTGACGTTTTTATTTTTCATTTGTTCACAAATTCCTACGAAGTAGGCTACAGATCGCAAATTGTCCGGTAATGAGTCAGTCAGTCCATCCGAATCCTTTCGTCGGCAAAATAAGGAGAACCGTTGATATTAGAACCTTGATTTTTGGCATGAAAGTGCATTAGGGCATTGTTACCAGCAAGTTCTGAGCTGATCGAATTCTGATGAAAATAATTAATTTTTTATTATTTATTGATGACTCGAGTGCACTGTCATGCCCATCAGGAACCCTTGGCTGTATTCTTCACTGTGACTTTTAAGCGCCTGGGACTAACTTCGGCCGCCCAGCACTAAAGCAAAAAAAAATGATGCGCCCAGCTCTCGAAAATATCAGTAACTTTAATAGTACTTGCCAAAATATGTCGGCATTATACGTTTCCAGGTAGCTCCGCCATGTTTTCCCTAATAGTCCACGCCACGCTTCCCGAACATCTGCCGTAAATTGTTGGAAATATTCGGGAACCCTCGTGATCATGCTGGTCGCTGTTAGCCGGTGGTATTGCGGAAGGCTACCGAAATCCCAGAATCTCGCGTCAGGCGAGCTGTACATGCCACGATGCATGAAGGAAGCAAATCATTTGATCGGAGAATGGAGGATATCGAATGGAGGTTGTTATTTCGTCTGCTGCGAAGTTTTACCGAGCCACGAATATCACTTGTCATGTATTTTATAAATCAATGTCATGAAGCGCCAAGCAACTTTGAAAAACTTCTTCTCACAGAAGCGTCAGAGGTCCAATGAAGGTAAATCTTTTCTTGGCTTTCGGTGGTTGTTGTTGTTGTTCTAAAACGTCAGCTTCCAAAAAATATTTTAATTATATCTATATTAAAAGCACACATGCATGTGTGCGCTCGCTCATACGTCGTAATCAGTCTATTAGATCTACATGTACTATCTATAATATGGCTAGTTTTAACAGTACACTTGAATCCAGTATTAAACTGGAGATTCCTGAGTAATCTATTTTTAGCCTAACTTACATTGTAATGTTGACACACATTCCGATGGTATCCGTTTTCACTCATTTGCTGGTCTTGGAATTTCGTTGAGATTGAAGGCATATTATACTGCACGTTTTATATATCTAGCCTATACAACATTGCATCATTTCTTCAGTTCAGTCATTAGTTAAAAAATGTTCTACCTCAAAAAGAAATAAAAAATGACTGGATTTTATGAGAGAAATTACTAAATTTCAACACAACAATGACCCTATTATATGTTATTACTGAAGAAATCGATAATAAAACCATCGTTGTGTTTTAAATTCAGTAACCTATAACCAGTTGTTTATTTTGTTCGTGTGTGCTTTATTGTTCATTGATTATTATTATGTACTCTCTTCAGATGAGGTACCTTGAAGTTGAATGCCAAATAAATATATCCTGATTTGATTCTTGCATTCTAACAAATCTCTGATCTTGACCTTTCTCACTTCAGATTTGTGTTTCTTATCCAGTTTCCTGTCTTATTTAGGACTACAAACATTTACTTCTCAACTGCTCTGACAGAGCATCATTCCCTACGCTAATTTAAGAAAAATCGCCTAATGCCGAGAGGGGGGGGGGTCCCCGCTCTCTCGGACTCCCCCCCCCCCAACACTTCGTGCTGTATTGCTGGGCTGATCAGTCTCCAGGGTAATAGAAACTGAGGGCGATAATAGTTGCTACGCTAATGACTCACCAGCGGTGACATCTGGAAAAGTTAATAGTTCCCACTGTCAATTAGGGACGCTATATAAATTCTCTCATGGTAGCACACAGGGCCCCCAAGTCATCTCTCGAGTACACACTTAAATTATCTCAAACCCTATTTCGTATGTCCAGTGACGTTAGTCACACTGCCATGTATTACAGTTATCATTTCAAAATATAGGCGAACTTTCTCTAATAACGTTTTACAATTTAACCCCAGTCATTGTCTTTGTGACGATAAAATGACAACGTTTTCAGTTCGTTCACTGCGATTAATGTTTTGAAGGTGAAATGCAAAGGTTTTCACATTTTCCTTTTTATTTTCTTGATGAGCCTTTTAGTGATTGAAATATCAGTCTGACTACTTCATTTGATTTTATTTGAAGTATTTTGTCTCCTGGTAACTTTTGAAAAGTGCTTCGAAGTTGGTATCTCAATCCCGGCCGATTTCAGAAATGAAATCCGCATCGCATATCTGCCCTTGTTTGACGCTGGTTTGTGATGTCACATCAGACCACCTAACCGGTCGTCAATACTTGTAAGGGTGCATTCCACACCTAAATGATGTGCGGTTGAAAATGGACATGGGTTCGGGTCTACGGCCATAAATAGATGTAAAATCTTTAACAAAAACCCTGTAAAAGTATATATTTTCGGAATGGGCACACTCATGCCATTATTCCAGGAGACAATTCAGCTACTGAAATTGAAAATGAAAGGTGTGCAATCCTCCTTAAACCTTCTTCAACTTTTCTGAAAAACTCCATAAAATGTATGAAAATCGAAATGATTCTCTTTTCATGCATGTTAAAGTGTTTCCCGTCCAACGGACAATTTTAAATGGCAAAATATCAGGGGATCGACCTACTCATTTTTTTGTAAAAATTTTATCGCCATAAAGGAATCAACATTTTCGCTCCCCGAAAAAGTGCGGATTTTGGCCTGCCAGATATCCATTTGGCATCAAACCGGAGTCAAACCTACATTGTTTAGAAATTTGAGAGCAGATCTTTATGGATTTTATGAGCTGCGATTTTTCGGCATTTCTGATACATCTGATATTTCAACTTGCAGATGAGGCTTCAAACTGTACTTCCTGGTGTTGATTTGGGCCACTTTGTGGAAAGCATGGTGGATGGAGACATGATCAGTGAGGGGTGAGAAGGCTCCCTGTTTACAAATTGAATGACATTCGGTAGCACCAATCAGCTGTCAGTGGCGGGAATTTGAAATGGTCCATGGTCAACTCCTGTCAAGACTTTCACAGTTAGTGTCCCACAAGGTGAATATTGTCATGCCAAGTGGATTTATGCATCGGTAGCTTTTTTAAAAAAAAATTGTGATTTTTTTTTTATGCTAATACATAACAAGTAACAAAATTATTAGTTGTCTGTTGCCATTTCCGGACACGATCAACACTGTGTAGTGGCGCGTAAGTGCGATCAACGAGCAAGTGTTATATCCTCGTTGAGAGAAATGGTTACGTCCAGCGGGGTGATACTATAGATATCAGTTAGTAGAAAGGCAGGAAGAATTACCATGATGACAAAAACGGGCGACCTTCTTTATTATGAAATAATAACTGTGGAGTGCATCCACAAGTATTGACGTCCGACCAGGTGGTCTGATGTGACGTCACAAATCAGCGTCAAGCAAGGGCAGATAAGCGATGCTGATTTCATTTCTGAAGCCGTCCGAGCTTCAAATACCAACTTTGGACCACTTTTCTAAAGCTATCGGGAGACAAAATACATAAATAGAATCAAAAGAAGTAAATAGGTTGATAGTTCCAACACCAACTAAACCATGAAGAACGTAAGAAGGAAAATATGAAAACCTTTGCATTTCACCTTTAATAACGTTTTCCATTTGCTCACATTGGTCACTGTTATCAAGACTAAATATATGGATGCACGTTATCTATCGGCCACAGTGTACAAAATCAGCTGAGATTAAGTGAATACAGGGTGAGTGGAAAAAATATCCACCTGTAGTTTTGTTCATTTATTCATATGAAGTTACAATTTATTGTGTATATGAATATAACACATGGAATGGTACTTCATCTCTGCACTATATTCAGCCATGGCATGTTTTATTCGTGAAAGAAAATATACATATATTGTGTATATACCAATGGCGCTCACGAAAGGAAAGTGCATTTTCTCTATAACGCAGAAATGAGAGAACACAGCAGTTAATGAAGAAACAGGACTGAGAATCTTCACTGTTTATCTATTTTCAAATATTTCTGTTGCACATTTTTCCAATGCCAAGTAACAACACTTAAAGTGCAACAGAGATACCTGAAAGCAGCTGAGATTAAGCACATGACCTCGTAACAACATGAATAAAATGCGCGTGTGAAGTGTCTCATTCCAGTGTCCGTTTTTCAAGCATTTCCACAGTATGCACTTTCTATCCATGAGCGTCATTTGTATATACACATTATCTGTATATTTTTGTCCATAAGTAAAATGAGTGGATATAGCATAGAGATTGACTACCCTCCGTTGTGTTATATTCATATACACAATAAATTATATCTTCAGATGAATAAATTAACAAAGCCACAGGTGGACATTTTTTTGAGTCACCCTGTATTTTGTCAGTCGATTTATGTCAGTGCGTTAGGAAGTTACCAGTCATTCGGGACTGCCGAGCGGAAATCTACGAAGGGGTATGATTCACTCTCCGAGAGTCTTAACATGGATTTCCTATAAATCTCCAGATGTGACTCACCGGAAGCGCCTAGTACGCAGGACTGAAAACAAAACCACTAATCTGGTTGCAATGTCGAGTGCACTGTCAATGATATATGGTATGAATATATCATGAAAATATAAAATCACAGATTATCAGTTTTAACATTGAGCATGTTGAAGTTATGAAGTTCCAGTTTGTTTTTCGAATCTGCCAGTGACAAATTGGCTAATAACAAGGTCTATTCAGAAAGCACATGACCTCGTAAAAGCTCAGTATATGAAGTCCACATCCTTCGAGGGGTATCTGTCATCGAAGATACCCGAGAAGATGCGAATGGTTACCAGCCTTAATAAATCGCAATTACGCGCGACACACTTATCATAAATAGTCTATACTAGCTAGTGGAAGCATGATTGATATTGTTTTGTTGGTTGCCCTGTCACGTTGGCATCAAAGGTAATACTGAGGCTGATAGAATGACTAAGACAACCCTAGATAATGAAGTTGATCCTGTTGGAATCCAATATAGCGATTTCAAACCCTCTATCTACCCTCTATGTGAGAAAGCTGTTTCAATCTTTATAGGATGCTGTGAATAATAACAAACTTTTAGAAGATCTTTTTAGTCGGGTGAAAGAAGACTATATCTTAGGTTATTTGTGAGAAATCGGTTTGTTGCACAAGTGTGTGTATGTTTTAATGTGTTGGATTGCTAAGTTAGTAACTTGAATACTTAGAATTTGTTTGATCGTCGCTATATAGCTGAAATATTGCTGAACGCGACGTTAAACGTTAATTCTCTCTCTCTCTCTCTCTCTCCTGGAAGCATCCATATAGAAGCTGCGAATGGACTAAAAGTATTGAAGCTTGAATAGCTAATCTATACAGATGAATTATAATCGAAGAATAAGTAATTGAAGCTGAAAAGTATAAAGGAAAAGGCTTATTTTTGACAAAGAGTCCTGCACAATGACACATTTTTGCTTAATTTGTCATGCTCTAAGAGAAAATTGAGAATAAGTTTTGACCTTGTGGACATCCACTTTTCTTCACAGATCAACGTTTTACAATATGAGTAACGTCACCTCTTGACACCCTGCTTTTGTGCTGAAATCAAGATCCATTGTTCGGGTAAATGTGGCTTCTTTGTTAAAGTTTGCTCTGTTTTCTTCCCAGCAATTACAGAGCAAAATGTGTCAAATTAAGTTGCAATCACTAATTTTTCATTTCCGTCAACGGCGATCGCCTGCATCAGTGAAACCTGTGAACCTCGCCACAACCCAACACGTGCGCGTCGTATCGAATAGCAGACGAGAAATTTTCGCGCGCGCGCCTCGCTGGTGCACGTTCCTGCGATTGTCCGTGTCACGAAACGAGGCTGCAGTAGCAAAACGTTGGTGGACACTATGCCAGCGGATAGATTCAATGACAGAGATAATTAGCCAGGCGATAATCGCACGTGTACGACTTGATCTTAGATCGAAAATTTGTTCCGTGAACCATTATTTACTGGTTACCGTGAACTGACCTATTCGATGGTGGGTTTTACTTCTATACACACTTCGTTTATCACTCGGCGTTAAGCGAAAAATGAACCCTAAGGCGGCAGATCTTCCATTGATTTATCTTCTCACATGCTTTCTCGAAAATACGACAACGAAACAAATCTCTTACTATATGTACACAAAGAGGAGAGCTTTGTAAATAAATAGGTGGGGTTTTAAAACATCGCCGCTTAAAATATGGATATTTAATTAAGTCGTCAAATCCGACAAAGACATTTGAATTTTTTTTTTTTGCGAATTGAAAAATCTGGACTTTATTTGTATAGGTATATTTGATTTTCGGAATTAAATTTCCAGATGAATCAGATATACCGAGATTAATATATCGATGAACGTGAAATTATACTGAGATTAGTAATGAAACGCTTGCATTTGGTGGACATATTAACAATATGGGTTGATCCCTAAATGTCATTTAAATGGACAGACGCGTAGTTTAAAACACCACAGGAAGTAGTTTCGACATCTCGTGGTATGGTACACAACGCATGCACTGGCGCCTGGTGGCACTGCAACAACAACAGATGCGTTTAGACATGAGACCCAAATATGGAGAAATAAAACATGTACGAACCGGCTATTGAACATTGTCATTTTTACGGAAGATCTGCTCCTTCCAGCAATGTGAAATATTCCCCTAAAGTGGTGTATATGCTTTAAGAGAATGAAGTTACACAAGTTTTTGTAGCAAAATACGGAATTTTTGTGTATAGGTTAATCCAATCTTAATAAATTAATATCCTCTCAATGCTCCTCAATCGTACATGTCGCTGTATAGGATTTTACGTATTTGAATTGAATTTGGTGTTCTAATGGCCCATGGCATGAATATTTAATAGCATTATGACATCACGGTCGCATCTGGACTAATCCACTTGCAGTCGGGGAGGGGAAATAGGGTCACCGTCTCCGTTTATACCAAGGTTTACACCAAAGACCAGTCCATATATCTACCCCGTATTACGGTGCCACAATGTTGGGACCGCGGTAACATCAGAAGAAACCCCGCCGCCGCGGCGTCTGATACGGCTGAGCCAACCAAAAATCCTCTACCATTAATGTTCCCTTCAAAGCACTATGAAGAGTTCTCAGGATTGGTTGGCTCTCGAGTTACTGCAAGCCTTTTAGAGCCTACAAGCGACATATCCAAATGGGGGAGCAGATAGGATTTCATTTTAATTGGATTGAGGTTAATCAGTCGCTTCATAATCAGTCCCCTCAAATTGATATTACCGACTGAATTTTGTAGACTTGTCTGGTCATTGTTCATATTGGGACAAAAATTCATATATTATACTGTAGCCAATGTTTTCTAGAAGTATGTTTCAGTATATGTAATAAATCCCACATGGACTGTTTTTCATGTAATTTAAAACAAAACGTGATCACTAGGGACAAGTCTGTGGCGATTTCTCACGTTTCTGAGATTCAAGCCATGTATTACACATTTAAAAGCAAAGACAATGTATAGAACAGACTAACATTTCATTTTACAAGGCGAGCAAATCGCAACAGGCGTCCACTCCAGGTAGCGAAATGAGTGTCGACATAGTTGGTTAACCCTGGTATTATAGTTTCGTGTTGACATGCTCGCAAATGATTGGAATACTTTGAGTTTGCTTATAATACGACATTTATCAATGTGCGTATTATCATGTTAATTGATTTTATATTCTAACAACTTCACAAATAGAATAAAAATAAGGGATTCAAAGATATGAAAATATCCGAGTGGTTTATTTTTTGGGGGGTATATATGTACACCTGCTTAAAATAGGACAGAAAATCTTGCAGGCCAGAGGGTTAATGCCGTATAACCCACAGCATATGTGTCACATATACACTAAAAGGGGAAAGTAAAATGTGATAAATATGAAATTGTATTGAAAACATTCTGATCATCAGATAATATACACGTGAGTCAGAATTCAACAATGTGGTTGGCTAAAATATTTCCTTTTCACATATTCTTGATTTATATATAAAAAATCGCTTTTAGTTGTCTATTTTTAAGGCATGGACGTGAATGCGAAATAGCGGCTCCAGAATTAACAGATTGAATTGGACACTGCCTTCGTTATTCGTAATGATATGATATATGATACATTGTCTACGCATGCGTGCTAATACTAAAACATGAACATGCATGAATCATATTGATCTTGTGTTTTTACATAAAAACAAAAACACAACAAATCCTAACCCTACCTGGCCTGGATTTTTGGAAGCTGCCCAAGCTTTGGGGGGGGGGGGGGGCATTTCGGTCCCCACTAAATATCTTTCTTACTCATCCAGCTAGGGAACTGAATCTTTCCACACTATACCCTTGGGTCAAGCTCTACCAGAAAACGTAAAGAACCCAATGACCATCGCAGAGACATCATTTTCAAAAAGGCATTTTTGGTCAATTTTTCGATTTTTTTATTTTTTATGTTTTTTCTCCGCGAAACTTGCATGATGAATTAGTAAATAATAATCTGATGTGAAATAAAATATTTTTTGCCCACTTTTCCTCACATAGAAGCAAGAATTCTGAAGAAAAATGACGAAAACATCACTTTTCTGGTTATTTCACATTTTATTAGACTATTTCCATCCGAGGTTAAATCTCCCTGCAAGATAATCTTGTCAACCAATCATTGCCGAATCCAACAGAATTATGGACGTTATTGCGGTAAAAGATTACTGACGTTCGACGAGGATGCCTAGTTTGAAAGGAGGGAGACAACCGCGTATCGAACACGACCAGAGGTTGGCGGCGCCCACTAATTTCTTACATAGATTCCTTTTCTTGCAGATGAGAATACGTTCAAAAGTTTTCAGTGATGACTGACTTAAAATTCTCATGACCGAAATGAAATTCGGAGTAGTTTTCAAGAGTCGCATTGCATCTCAGTCACGCTATATAGTTGTGACTGTTATCGGAGTCCTGCTACTATTGTGACTGTCATGCCATTCACGCTAGGAGTGTGACTGTTATCTGAGTCACGCTATGATTGTGACTGTTATCGTAGTCATGCTATGACTGTGATTGTTATCTAGTTACGCTATGATTGTGACTTACCTGATTGTCATTTATCTCAGTCACGCTATAATTGTGACTTATCTGAGTCACGCTATGTTTATGATTTTTGTCTCAGTTACGTTATGATTGTGACTGTAATCTCAGTTACGTTGATTGTGACTTGTCTGATTCCGGCTATGTGACTGTTATCTGAGTCACGTGACTGTTATCGGAGTCATTCTATGATTGTCTATCTCATTCACGCTACGATTTTGACTTTTATTTCAGTGACGTTATGAATGTGACTGTTATCTGAGTCACGCTATGATTGTGACTGTTATCGTAGTCACGCTAGGATTGTGATCGTTATCACAATCACTCTATTATTGTGATTGTTATCTGAATTACGCTAAGATTGTGAATACTATCTGAGTCACGCTATGATTGTAACTGTTATTTGAGTCGTCAGATCACCGAAGTTAAGCATCGTTCAGCTCGGTCAATACTTGGATGAGTGACCGGGTGCTGTACTGGCTGGGCTGATCTGTGTCCAGGGTAAATAGGAACTGTGAGCACTCTCGTGTTCTGGCACATGTAGGCACCGTTGTGATATGACTGAAACAAGGTTGAAAACGGCGTTAAGCCCTACTACTCACTCACTCACCAGATTCACGCTACGATTGTGACTGTTATCTCAGTCTCACTTTTATTATGACTGCTCTATCTCAATCACGCTACGATTGTGACTGCTATGTCAATCATGATTTGATTGTGACAGTTATCTCAGTCACACTATGATTGTGACTTATCTCAGTCACGCTATGATTGTGATTTATCTCAGTCACGCTATGATTGTGATTTATCTCAGTCATGCTATGATTGTGATTTATCTCAGTCAAGCTATGATTGTGACTGTTATTGCAGTCACGCTATGATTGTGACTGTTTCCTCTGAGACTCTATGATTGTGATTGTTCATTCAAACACAACGAGAAAACCTACATACTACATATAATGTGTAGTCGGAATTCTACATGCTGTAATTGCCTAGTACACAGTAAAACATTTTAGTTGGCATAACTGGCATATCCTGCTCCGTATCAATCCAAATACAAAGGATTCTTCTCAGATAAGATGACAGGTTGAATATAACTTCAATTATAATTTTCAAAAGCGGTATATATGTAGTATTGTTATATTCTTAGAAACGGTTATATTCCCTCGCTCCTCCTATTTTCTCATCGCGCAAAAATAACATTTAAACCGGTCTTAGGATGCTATCAACACATCCAGTTTCTCTACTATTTCCTAGAGTCTTCATTTAATATTTCCCCTATTACCAATTTCCCCTTTTCCTCTGCGTCTTTAAGACAGGAAATAAGGCTCTCGCCTCGTCAGCTCCAACGGCTCATTGAAATAACATTGTTTGTTCTAACCCTATAATTTCTGTCTCTCACTGACGTTTCTCGCTTTCTCTCTATAGTTCTCTTCTATTTTGCCCCGGGCTGGCTTTTGTAGTCCTAATTAGCCCCTTCAATATGGCGCGGCAAAGATGGGTCTAAATTTAATGATTTTCTGTTCAGAAGAAATTTGTCTCAATTTCTGTCAGGTGTCCGAGGAACCGGAGACTGGCGGCCATGTTTATTGTATTCCGCCGATTAATAGAACGTCTCATAACTTAACGCCGTTAACGGCTTCTTCGCGAATTTCCAGCGAGAGTCTTCAGATTTGATCGCAATTGTCTGAAACAAAAACAGATCGCGGGCGCTGACCGTGAAATTTCGTCAACAGTATAATTATGAATATTGACAATGAACGAATCGATAATACCCTTCGGAACACAAAAATACAGGTGCTCGAATCATTTCGACGAAGAAATCATTTCTGAATCAGAGATTTTAAATAAAAGCTGTCCAATATTATATGTTTCGAAGGTCAATTTCTGTCCTATAAACTATTTTAATATTCCCTTTAATTCTTACGAATCTATAGAGCGTGTGGAACGCATTTATCCCACTTTTCGCAATAATCGGAACTAAAGGATTTATACAACATTTCACTCATACTAGAACTACTAGGACTCTAAACCATCTCCATATATCGATTCCAGACCCTCTATTTGTGCTTATGTGAGATAGCTGTTTCAATCTTTATGGGATGCTGTGGATAATAACAAACTTCATGAGTTTCAAAAAACTGTAGGATATACTTATCTGAGCAACCGGAAACGCTTCGATCAAGCCATGATCAGGCGATGTAGAATCGGCCATACACGATTAACTCACGAACATTTACTAAAAAAGGAACCAGCCCCAAGGTGTATTCCATGCCACGAAGATCTCACAATGAAACATATTCTTATCGTATAGATTTTGAGATGTAAGAGATTCTTTTTACCAAGCAGCTACTTTGGAAGATCTTTTTAGTCGTGTAAAAGATGGAGACTGTATTTTACGTTATTCGAGAGAGATCGGTTTGATGTATAAATTTTAATGTATGTACAAGATTTTGGTGTGTTGTGTTAATTACTTCTGGATTGCTGGGTTATTAATTTTTTTTTTAATACTAAGAAGTTTGTTTGTTCGTCGCTATATAGCTGAAAACATTGCTGAAGGTGACGTTAAACCTTAATGCTCTCTCTCTCTCTCCTTGATAGGAGAATGAAAGTTAAGTTGTTTATGCCTATATTGTGACTACAGTGTCGTCATTCGCAACTTCTGGGGCATATTCAGAGGAAAATAGTCCCTCGCATGACTTCATTCGGACTCGCTAAATGATGACGTCACCGAAACGTTATCACTTGCAAAGTTTCAATCCGCAATAGTAAAACAATGTATACTTTCACTCTTGGAGGAGAATTCTTCCTGGCAAATGGTTATTGAATCAATCTGACCCAAAATACACATTGTGGAGTGATCTTCAAAAACATACATATCGTGGATCCGCGTCAGTAGTTCGACACTTCCGGCCCGGCACATCTGGAGATTTTTAGACAATTCATGCTGGAACCGTCCGAGAATAAATCGGGTCCCTTCGTAGATTTCCGTTCGGCAGTTCCGAATGATATATAGGGTCGTATGAATAAGGTCTTTCGATTTGTGGACGCGAAAATTGTATACGGACAACGATTGGTTACTGAATGTCGGATCTGACGCTTGGTTTCGGTATAATAAAATCGTCCGATCCAAAATGGCGTCCATAATACATGGAGAGGCGGTCAACACAGCCAGAAAAAAGGGTGATGGCCCATCACCTTTTTATGGTGATGATGTCTGTTCATGACCCTTTTAATGAAAGTATCACCTTTTTCTGGTTGTGAACACTTTTCAATGATTCCCGATGTTTATTCCATGCCACGAAAATCTAACAGTAAAACATATTTTGATCGACTGTGTAGATTTTAAGATCGTAACAAATTCTTTTTATCGAGCAGCTACTTTAGAAGATCTTTTTATTCGAGTAAATGAAGAGTCGACTTTAGAGTTTTTGAGAGAAATCTGTTGTGTAAATTTTAATGTATATACAGGTTTAATGTGTTGTTTTGGTCACTTTAAATTACTGGGTTGTTAACTTGTTTTGCTAACAAAATTAGAATTTTCATTGATCGTCGCTAAAATAGCTGAAATATTGCTAAACGCGACGTCAAACCTCAATTCTCTCTGTCCTCCAGTGACGCCAGCAAAACAAGCATGGTGTCAACGCATTCTCACTGACAAAATATTCTATTAACAACATTAATTTTCCATCGTATGCCAGATCTAAGAATGTTCATTTTAACAATTTGGAGATTTCCAATACCTTAAAAGTTGGGACAAACATATAAACTTATCCCTTTTGAACGACGATTGAACGATTAAGCAGTATAATTATGAATTGAACGACCAATGTAATGTTTGATGTGTATACCTGAAAAACATGCAAACATTCTAGCAAGTGAGTGTGTGTCATCTTGGAGATTTTTAAATGTTGGTGATTTGATTCAGTTTTTTTTATTCCCACCATATATAAATCATCAAGAAAAAGGTTTCTTATTTTTGAATGCTCAATATTCACATATTAGTTGAGTCAAGATATTATTGGAGGAAAATGGTTTTGAAAATAAAATTGATAAATATGTCGCGAAGATTAAACAGTTGAAGAAAATCTTCTCGTCTTCAATTCAACTTTTGCATGAAAACTTGCTTCGAGAGTTTTAATATTCTTATAGAACCGACAGGGAGTCAGCAGACTTGATGATTGCTAAAGTACACCCGAGTCCTGATCATCCCCTTGGAAGCGGTATCGGGGCCCCCGTTGAGGGCATATTTCTTCCCGTTGGGGAAGATGTCAAAGTTAATATGGGAACAAACTCGTGATGGGCCTTTTTCGGGCCTTCAATATTCATGGAGCGTTTGCTACCCGTGGAGACTTCGGATGCTCGCCAGAGAAGCTCGTAAATTATGCATGTACGACATTTTCACGGCGATGTGGAAGGGGCATAAAGTTCACTCATCTCGGTCATTTTCTCACATTGATATTGAGGCATCTTATAAATTGATAATTATCTTATTTTTCAGAAAGTCCTCTTTATCGAGATTTCCTTTATATAATAAAAATAAAGTTTTCTATGTTTTTTTGTTTTTCTTTCATAATAGGTGATCGATGGGCAAAGGTATAACTGGTCGACATGGACTGTCTTTTCGGGTTAAGTCCATTTGTTTTACTTATGAGAACAAGACAGAATTCTTACTCATCCCAGCGTGAATATCGTCTGTTCTGGACTATACTGACTTTGCAGATAATCAGTATTACACTGTTTATATCCAATTATTTTTAGGATGTCACTTTCTTGATAAAGCACAAATACTAGTGCTAGATGGGTCAGTCCCATGCGAGACCATCTAGCACTTGGACTGTCTTTTCAGGTTAAGTCCATTTTTTATGGGAAGAAGACAAACTTGTTACTCATCCGAGAGTGAATATCGTTTGTTCTGGACTATATTGACTTTGCAGATAATCAGTATTATACTGTTTATATCCAATTATTTTTAGAATGTCACTTTCTTGATCAAGCACAAATACTAGTGCTAGATGGGTCAGTCCCATGCGAGACCATCTAGCACCAGTATTTGTGCTTTATCAAGGAAGTGACATCCTAAAAATAATTGGATATAAATGTTACCTATACTTTCTACATGGCATTAGTATATATAAGTATTATACTGGGCTAAAATATGTGCGAGAGAATATCTGTGTTGGCCTATACTAGAATATTCGATATTTCACACACGTTAAATACGAACAGCTCAGCAGACAGACTCCTATATATCTGAATACTCAAAAATGGTCCAGCTCTCGTATCTTGCCAACATGGAGTATACCATTATACTAAATCAATAAAATTGACTTTAATTGAATAACAAAGAGAATATTTATTAAATTAATTAAATGAATCTTAAAGCCTTTAAGACTAATCCGAGCTTCATCTGACCCCTGCAACGACGACAGATAGCATATTACAGATTGTTTTATGGCTATCTATAATACACTATCTGTCGTCGTTGGTCATAGGGCCAGAGGAAGCTCGGACTACTACTAAATTATGCCCCACCCCCGCCCTAACAGACTACCCTATCTCCGGAACGACAAAAGATAAAAGCTGACTCCCCGTGTTGTAATTTGTCATATTGGGGTCATTTGGAGCCTATTTGCATAATCCAAGGGCAGAGGATCACGGGTAAATTCAAAATGGCGGCCATGTGGTGTGCCAGAAAAGTGATGTTTTCGTCATTTTTCTTCAGAATTCCTGCTTTCCCGCGAGGAAAACTGGGCAAAAACTATTTTATTTCACACCACACTGTTTTTTACTAATTTATCATGCAGGTTTTGAGAAGAAATTACATAAATAAAAAATTCAAAAAATCTGACTGAAAAATGACGTCTTAAAAGCGGCCATCTTGGATTAGTTTGGTAGAACTTGACCCAAGGGTATGGCAAGTATCAACCCCTAGCACAATGGGTGACGAAAATAATTTGGCAGGGAGACCGCAATGGCCCACCCCCAGGCCGGACAGTCCAAAAAAGCCCAGGCCAGGGGTGAACTTAGTCTTAAAGGTGTCACCCTTTCTTATCATTTATACGACACAGACTAACACGGCTACACCCAATTTCGGAAAATTATCTTTGGTTTTCATCTCGTAATCAGAGAAACTGTGAACAAGATTTCAATATTATTGCTCAATGGTATCGTGGTGTGGAAATACAATTTTTTTTCAATTTCTAGTACAAATCCATGGAAACTTTTAAGATACGGTCCCTTGTTTTTATTTATCAGTAATCTATATTAAATATTAGTGAATTCAAGGGTCTTGGCTTGTGTCTATCAATGTTTTATTACTGTGCTAACGCACACTGGTCCAATAAAACCCGCACTGTGGGTATCGCCCCAGGAGTCTAGGAGAATTATAGAATCCACATATGTGAATTCCAGATAAGTTATATATAAAATAATTCCAGTAACATATGCCGTATATCACCACATGGGTTTTTATAAATACTCTCACTTGATTTCAGCACCAAGTAACACCTTCATAAAATCTACCAATCAGTGATTGGTTTGAAATTCACCCCTCTCGATCGGCGCGAGCTGATGATGTAACAGAAACTACTACCCAGCAAGTGATGACGTAATTCAATTTGAGGCCACCTGATGCTGCAGCGATGGCCGTCAGATGCTTCGTAATTCCCAGCGGGCAGACGACCACACATGCTGCTTACGGTTTTCATTTTAGCGACAAGTTTTTCGATGAAATCGGATTACATAGCAGGTGCAATGAGGAAGCTGGGAGAATTTGAACCATGACAAACAAAATTTCCCTTTATCGGTTTGACCAAACAGGGAAATTAATTGCTCGCTTGTCACGTCCATGGATTACAAGGTATTGGCTTATTGGCGAGAGAATGTTCTCTTCACACCAGAACTCGACTCTATCTAATATTGTGATCTAATCCGCAGTAGTTTCTCTATAATTATATCCTGTGATAGTATTGGCGTATCACGTTGGAACACTGATATAAGCCTGCGATGATTGTCCATACAATCGAATGCGAACTTCATCTATATATCAATCCTCACTACACGTAATTTATTGATTGGCAACAGCCGTGAAAGCGATGTAAATTACTATATAATATTGCAATTAATTTGATATTCGGACCCGCAAATAAGATATCTCACATAGGGCTATTGCAATTGAATAACACCACTCCATTACGGATGGTTGAGACATTTACCTTATGGTGGGGTGGGGTAGGGGTGGGGGTGGAGTACTTGCTTGAAAGAATTTGAGGGAAGAACCGAGGTGTTAAAAGAGAGTTAAAGGGAAAGGAGAGGGAATAATGATATAGTTTGTTGTTTGTATCTATCCATAATCTGCTAAAATGAGTAGGTGGGGTGAAGCGGGGTGATGGTCAAGGTAAATCCATCAATGTGGGGGAGACCCCCTCCCCCACATTGATGGCTTTACCATGTTTTCAATGGAAGTTTACAGGAACAACAATGCATCACGGGATATCATCCAGGTTTAATGCGCTTGATTGGTCAATTCAAATTTTTAAAAATATATCCGGCATTTTGATTGGACTACAGAGAAAATTGGAAGATATCCAGCCAATCATAGATGTTCTGTAAAGGTTCGCTGGGATAGTCCAATGTTGCATCGAGGCGAATAGCTCTGACAGGCGATAGGCGCTTTCAAATATTTTAATAACAACTTTTCGCCAATTTACAACTGAGAGGCGCTAGACGGATAATTTTATCGGCGCTACAAAGTAAAATTGGTTGATGACGTGCGAACTTTTTTCTAGTTGTTATCCATAAAAATGTATAAAAGTTCGTTAATTATTTCTCTGGCTTATAAAATATTTTTTTTATGTTTTTTTTTTTTATCAGTTTCTGTTTCATTGTGCGTTATCGTATATACATTTGACCTGCATCCTCCTTCATCAACATGGAATAGTTGATGCATGACGATGAAAATTATTTAAAATGTTACTAAAAGAATTTCATATTTTGTTCATATTCTTAAACATCTCTAGTACAGAGTTCTTTTTATATCTACGTTCAAATGGTCTTTCAGATAATTCTTATGATTAAGTAAAACTGTTCTTAGATCTACTCTAAAAGACGAGCAATAGGATTATTAAGTAAAACTGCCCTTATATCTACTCTAAAAGACGAGCAACAGGATTATTTTGAAGTATAGTGTAGAGGAAATCAAGTTTAGTCACGGTGGAAAGCAAAGGGTAAAGAAGTCAACATGTGTAGAACAAGTATTTCATGACTTCGAGCAAAACTCGGCAACAATTTCCCCAAAGTACTGACTGAATTAACCGATGTAAGGAAACTATTCGTTAAGAAAATCTCTGTAGAATTAACGACTGGTGTAGATAGAGGGATACAACATCGCACCTGTCACCCGATTGATCACGTGATGAACGTGTGGCGAACACATGAGTTATAGACAATCCCAAGCCCCCCACGTCAATGGGGCCAGTGATTTCCGAGGAATCCGTTACATTTGTTCTTTTTTTCTTGCATTAGATGCTATTCAGATGAAAATTACATCGTGATTCATTTTACCCAGTGTTTAATTTTAACATGCCACTAAGAGTACTCGTAAACTCTCTGTTTTTTTCGATCGAGTCGTGTACGCTCGTTTTGACTTGGCGGTCTTCCGCTCTATGGGCTATTCTTCCGCCTTCCCCCGTTTTGCCTCGTAAATGACGGTAACAACCGAAATGTGGAGTGTTACGTAACCAATGACGCTACTCCATGCAATTGACTGATAGCAAAATATTTTAAACCAATGACATTGCATGAAATATATTTCTCCTGATCAAAACACCCATGCTCTGTGTCCTTATTTAGTTTGTGAGATTATATACAATTTCAGGAGTTAAGGCTGATCACACCGGAACCTACCAGATCACCCCGATAGAGTTCGTGCCTAAGGCTGGGCCAACCTGGAACCATCTGGGTCATCTATACGCGGTAAGACTGATCCTGGGATCGTATGTATCCATGTTCAGCCTACTTTCGGCAACTGCAAGAGGGAATTTCCAGAAATCAATACCACGTGACTTCGTCAGCCAATCAGCTAAAGTCTACCGACGTAACCCCAACGTAACCCGCCATTTTCGAGTCATGTGATGTCGTCCTTGTTCAAAATTACAGATCTACCACATCTCTTTGATGATAAGAAAGTTATTCATACCTATATTTTTTGCAAGCCCAGGCAATATCTGTTTCCGAAGTGGTATGAAAACCTGTAATTTATCAGATTTCTCGAGTCTGTTCTCCGCCGGATGAAGGCCGAACAGAATACGGTAAAGTAACGGATATCGCTCCGCGATAATGGAGACACACGATTCGCAAGCCATCTTATGGATGGCGAAGTGTTCGCAATTGAGGCTGGGCGACACTGGGAGTTGTCCGTTTAGGAAGAAACAACACCGGATGGTAATTAGAAAAACAACTGATTACACCCGCAAAATCTGCTCTGCCAATTATTCATACGAAATTAAATACTTCAAAGAATATTTTCTATGCAGAATAAGCATTTTGCACATTCCCCGTTTAAACTCGGTCGCCCATGATTTTTTGAAGATATCTCTTGTTTAAGCTGCTCAGCAGCTTCCATGATTAGCAAGGCTGACGAAATCACTGATACAGTTTTACTATTGAAGCGTGACTGAGATACATTATACTCTAGATGACGACTTAGAAATTCAATTGGATAACAGAATACTTACCAGGGATTTTATCCTACTCCGCTGGTGATATTGGGCTTTGGCGGCCATTTTCCATGTTTTTCTCTGTTCTTTCCTAGTGGGTTATCTCCCTTTCATAGGTTAAGAGATAGGGATTTCCTTTAAAAGTCTTCTAGCAGAGAATTTTGTGCAGCAACATTCATCCAATTTGATAAATTTTGATAGACATTGTGATTGTCCTAAAAGAGTAAGAAAGTAAGAAAAGTTAATTATTATTTCTATGGGGTCTTTTTCGTGAATATTGTTCGAAACTATGGCCATTCCATATGTTTTCTGGGTTATCAAATGGTCAGTCCACTTAACATTGTCTGCACACCAAGCTAGAATTTTTTCTTTGTTTTTCCTCATATTACACAATTATGAATGCAGCAAAAACATTATTCAAAAAGTTAATTACTTTGGTGCACCACCAGCGGACATCCATAATCGCATACTGCCTAATTGAAAATCCTGCTCAATCGACTGGGTTCGGAAATGATAAATCCATCATTTGCCCCATATATACCTAGGTGTGGATAAAGGGGTAGTCTGTATTTAGGGTATGTATTGAAGAGGTTTCCACTGTAGCTTGTTTCCATCACTCAAAACTGTTGATCGCTTGTCTCTTGTAAGAAACCATTTTTTTTCAAAAATTGTCATTGTATGCCTGTTTAGGAATTCGTACGGTATTAACTGTCGAACGTAAACAGTCGTTCGGTTACTGACGAGAAACTTCTTTTGTGGACGACGCCTGACGAATAAAATAAACTATATATGTTTTGAAATATGGCATATCTACGATCTTCGAGCTTATTCAGCTCTTGCAAATAATGGGATCTTTGATTTACATTAGTTTGAAATGAAAACAACAGTTCGATTACGCTCACGTATAAGCAATGGGAGAAACATTTAACTAATGCTTCGAGAAAGTATAAACGTTCGCGTGTAATTTGTGCGTTGACTTTTATCATTAAGGACACCGCTGTGAAAGTTGCCTGGACCACAAGAAACTTAAAGAGTGTAATTTTATCTGAAGACACAATTATTCGGCTTTCAACCATCCTCCGCAGTTTACCTCCTCTCGTTAGGATAGCCGATGCAAGTAGCACAATTCTCTACACCGGAGGAATCCTCCACGGCATTACCGATCCCTGGAGAGCGCTGTCCGGGTGTCCCGCAGAAACCTTCCGGTGAGGTTGATTTTGATTGGTCGAAATTGGAATGTCCTACCTGTCTCCAACAGCGCTCTCGCCGAGTGAAACTGCTCTTTCTTGCATGCACATCAAATTTGAGAGCCACTTTCTTGCCAACATGATTGCACCGCGTCGTTTGAACATTTTTGCGAGCCAAATAAAATGACGCTAATTTCCCGCCTGTCAAATCTCCGCTAGGTTGATTTTGATTGGTCGAAATTGGAATGTCCTACCTGTCTCCAACAGCGCTCTCGCCGAGTGAAACTGCTCTTTCTTGCATGCACATCAAATTTGAGAGCCACTTTCTTGCCAACATGATTGCACCGCGTCGTTTGAACATTTTTGCGAGCCAAATAAAATGACGCTAATTTCCCGCCTGTCAAATCTCCGCTAATGCGTATGGAGTCCATATTTGACGTGTTTGACACGCAGATATCGATAATTATGGTATTGTGCTCAGAGCTTCAAAGGGCTAAAAACATATGTATCATGGTGTTTTTGTCGGAATAATGCAGGGGGTAAACTGCTCTGATGAAGGATAGTGGTTGTACTGAAATTGAATAGTCAATTAATCTGACTGGTCAATGAATTTGTGCAATCTCCTAGCTTTATGACGGACTGACATTGGTACAACTATTCCATGTGAGCAAATGTCACGAGTGGGCATATGGAACACTTGACTTGCTTTATTGAGACCAAGTTATATATCAACCGTAAAATTGGTTTCTTACCTTCTGGTATTTCGCTTCTCAAAAATCCAAAGTGCAAAAGTGAGAACTTGGTACGAAAGCCAAGCGATTTAATTGCAGTTTCTTTTTTCAGTTTCCTCGAATCACTTACTAATGTTCGACATTTCTTGGTGAATTTTGCGATTCAAAGCGCTTTACTGTAAAACGCTGTTTACCACAGTTTTCCAGAAAAAGTCTGAAAATGCAAGAAAAAAAAATATTATAAATACTATTTACACCGCGGTGATAATATTTAAACCTCGGTGGAAATAGTTCACACCATATAGATTTTTTACACTGCGGTACAGAAGTGCCCGGACACCTCAAAGTGGACAAAATCAACAAAAGATTGTACGGTGGGACATAGTTGAATTTAGTATTTTCCATGAAATATTTTCACGGCAGTGACAATATTTCCTCCGCAGTGTAAACATTTCCACAGTGGTGTAAAATACTCTCACCGTGGTGTAAATAATTCCTCTGGAATGAAAACATTTTCACCACGGTGAACACTAGTCCCACCGCTGTGTAAATACTTTCTCCACAGTAGAAACATTTCCACCGTGGTTTAAACTATTTATACCGCGGTGTAAATACTTTCTCCGTGGTGTAAACATTTCCACAGCGATGTAACCTATTCCCCCCTTGGTGTAAATATTTTCTCTCCAATGGAAACAGTTTCACCACCGTGTAAAATTTCCCACCACGGTGCAAATATTTCCTCCACGATGGAAACATTTCTACTTCGGTGTAAATACTTTATCTATAGTGGTAACATTCCCACCGCAGTGTAAACTATTCCCACCTCGGAGTAAATATTTTTTCCACGATGAAAATATTTTCTCCACTGTGGAAACATATCCATCGCGATGTAAACTATTTTTACCGTGGTGTATATATTTTCGCCACGGTGCAAACTAGTTTCACTTCGGTGTAAAGATCATCACCGTGGTGTCAATACTTTATTGACGATTTTTGAATTTTCTTCAAGTGATTCCCGAAAACTGAAGAATGAAATATATTAAAACAAAATCTCAAACGAAAAATCTCAAACGAACCGCAAAATATGAAGAAAATTAAGTTAAACTGCAGGTGATTTCGTGGAAAGTTCTACGAAAATCCAGGAAACTAAAATAAAATATCCCAACAGTGTCACGTATGGGCCATCGTAAGATTGATACCATATGCAACAGAACCACTTATGCGTAAGGTATTGTGAAGTAGCATTGACCAACAAGTTTAAATTAAATTATAAAAACGGCTGTATATTTTAGTGGAGTAGCCAGGGGGCACGGGATGAGGTGGGGGGAGGGAGATTTTTTTTTTACAAATGATCATTTGTCTTGAATCGCTCAATAGTCAGCAGCAATAATGCGTGGCATCGTGAACATATTAAAGCCATACTATCGGATGAATCTGTGGGTACATGTTTGGTTCACGTTGGAGGTCAAATTAATTTTGTTTTTGTTTTTAAAAATCATCCCATATTCAACATCGCTCGGTAACTGGCGTTACGCCATACCAACTCATAATTTCTTCAAATCACCAGTGATCACCACCGTGATGGGCATTCATGGGAAACCTAGCAATCGTGTCTCTGTGGCGTCGTGCCTCTGAGGTGCAATTACGGAAGCGTAGACCCACGTCCTTTAAGACTATATCAGCGAGAAGCCAGCGGTGTTGAAGCAAGTCCGAAAACAAAAATCTGCAATGCCACTAATTGGCAATCAATATCGACGGGAGACTGATATTATTGCATATTCATAGGTAACAAAAAACGTTGTTTAACCCTGAGTGGCCTTGTGGTGGGGGGGGGGGGGCTACTTTGCGCACCCCTCTCCCGTTTTTATTTTTTTTTAGCTCCTATGATATCTCCGGAACGACAAGAACGATCTGACGCTCCTTGAATTTGTAGTTCATCATATTGGGGTCGTTTTGAACCAATTTGCGTAACCCGCCAAGCAAAGGATCATGGGTAAATTCAAAATGGCGACCATGTGGTGTATCAGAAAAGTGACGTTTTCTTCATTTTTTTCGAAATTCATGCTTTTCTGCGAGGAGAAGTGGGCATAAGTTATTTTATTCCACACGAGATTATTATTTACTAATTTATCATGCAGTGTTTTCGAAGAAAACACAAAATTAAAAAATTCGAAAAAATCTGACCGAACTTGAAATCGTTGAAAAATGCCTTTTTGGAAAATGAGTCACTATGACGTCATCATGGCGGACATCTTGGATTTTTGTTTTACATTTCCTAGTAGAGCGTGGCCCAAAGATATAGTGTGGTAAGTTTCAGCACTTAGGGATATGCGGTACTCCCCAAATCGCCCAGGCCAGATAGGGTTAACCAGACGAAACTCAAGTATATCCCTCGAACCTGTACCGCGAACAAAATATCCACCTATATGGAGACTTGATTGAAGTTTGTTTCTTGGGCTGTTAAAAAACTCTTAAAAATTTCAACGCCAATGAAGCAATCCTATACGCGCCAAATCGCCCCCCCGCCCTTCCTTTTTCTAAAGGTTGACTATTCATCTGATTATGTTCATTTTTTACCCCAACGCCTCATACAAATCAGTTGTATTCACTTTCATTAAAGGTAAACTGATAATGTCCTTAGGGATGAAACTCTACTTCCCTACATGTAGACCATTAAGTTTGAACGATCTGAGCATTATGATATCTTGTCGGCTTAATTGAAAACCGCAGACCGCTTCTATCCAGCCTGAATCTCTACATTTTTACGTACACGCATGTACGTTTATAGAAATTTCATTTCACGTCTATTTGAAAGTTGGAATAATCTGCCTTTCACGTTGGCTCATTAAGGGGACATCGACGTTTTAATATTTTTTTTCACATTTTGATTTACATTCTCTGATTTCTTGGGTTGTTTTCTATAAACAGATTGTCGTTTATCACAGAATTTCATTAGATTTCTGTCATTCCTAATAACGTCGTCACAATTTTTCACCGAAAACCAAACAAAAGTCTTGAAAACGTTTCCACCGCGGTTGAAAGATTTCACCGCGTTAGGTTAAAACCGCGGTGAGAAACCTTTCAACTACGGTGGAAACATTTACACCTCGGTGAAAACCTTTCAATCGCGGTGGAAACGTGTACACCGCAACGTAAAAGTTTTCAAGAATTTATTTTGGTTTTCGATGAAAAAAAGGACGAAGAAATTGTGAAGACGTTACTGTGATAAACCAGAAAATGTTTATAGCAAATAGGCGAAAAAATAGAGAAAACCCCGAACATTTTGAAAAAATTTAAAAACGCCGATGTACCTTGTAGGCCACCGTGTAGACTTTGGATTATTGATCGGAAACTCTTCATCGACGACGGCTGAATTCAAATATCCACTTCATAACTTTTCAGCTGTTTAAGTTCAGTTTACACAGTCGATTTATCAACCATTTGGATGGTAAGTCGCATAATTAGCAAAACGGAGCCATGTATCAATTTAAATAGTGGCATTGACAAGTCCTGTACCCTTGTATCAAACAGAGGCCATGACATTTGCCACTATTTCTAGCTTTTCCTTTTCCTTTTTTTCAAATTTTGTTCTCACTACCAATAATTTGCAGAAATAATCAATCATTTTTTTATATTATTTATACCCATAAATTCGTCTGGGTTCCCCCATCATTGCTATTCGGGTGCGCCATGCTATTATTTTTTCCTTCATAGCCTACATGTACAAATGCGCGACCAATACATACCACTGAAATACTATAAAATATTGTTCAATGGTTGGGAAATATTGGCGAATTTCAAAAGATATATGTAATTTACTGATCATTATATTTTCCTATTTTCATGGGAATTTCCAGGTAAGTTCGCGGGAGATTTTATTGTGGGTGTTTATTGGATTTTCGCGGGTTTTCTTCCAACAGTGTGGACCAGAAGAGGCAGAGGTATGGTCAGAAAGTGGTCCCGAGATACCCGCCACGAAGTCTTTCATTGATTGAGGCATGCACGTTCAACTTTCGAGTTATACACGATAGAAGGGAGAGAACTTCTGTCGGTTTATATGTTACGCATTGGGGGTGGAGTTCGATCACCATCCAGGCGTTACTCTCAATGCGATCGCCGATGGAGAGAAGCAATGCTAGCGTTGGTGGGGTCTTCATCGGAAAATATGTGAAACTGTAAACGTGAAATTCAGTTGCGCATTCAGATTTGACAGGATATTTTCAACTTTTGATAACTATATTTCTTAGAATGAAATGTTGACTTTCCTGCTATAGGGTCCCTCCTTGGAGTTTTTAAATCTGAATTTAGTAAAATGGTGTGTTCTGCTGAGATACATGGAAAGATAACGCAAGCGGAACTCACTGTTTTTCACCTTTTACGGGTCTGTGTATTGGGCAATGAGAGGGCTGAAGGGTTCATCTATATGTGGATCCGGAGGCATTCCTGGATTATTTTTTTTCGTGTAAAAATCTAGACCTGTAATGGCGGGTTCTGGCGCATTGTACCAGCACATATTCGACTTTTGAGAACTGTGATTTTAGATTGAAGTAATTGAGTAGAATGTGTTCTGAATTGCAACTTACAGGCATACTGTCGCCTATACAGGGTCCCTGCTCTATGGGATGTTAAAAATCTAAATTTCAGTAATATTTTCCGCGAAGAACTTTTGTAGCGTGATGTATGGAAAATACCTAAAATTCGCCCTGTATTTTTAAAATCTAGATGAAAGAATTCTGTTGGAAATTTAATGTTATTATCAGGGTTTTGCCTCGAATCCTAGCTTGCATCAACTGTCCAAACTATACATCGGATAATATTTTTGTTAGCATTTTTTTTGGTGAGAAGTCTTTACAATAACGAACAATGCGCGACACGAATAGAAATGTTTTAAGATTCGATAATCAGATTTGTCGAACTAGGATTTTTTCCCCTCTAAATTCTAAAAATACAAGATTAAGATTTGTCCTAATTGTGGACGGCAAATGTTTCAGCGGTAGAACATTACACATCTGTGACGTTGGACCCTAACGTGTTTAATACCAATAAGCCTAATGCTGTCATTTAATATATGAACTTTTAACTCGTCCGACAGAGGTACATTGTTTGAAATTTAAGTTTATATAATAGATACTCAATTTGTTAAAGCCATTATTCACTTTGAAATATATATTTTCTAAACACTACCCATATCCAGCTTGGAGCTTAGAGGTTTCATGGTGGAAGGGAGATAACTCTCATAATAAAAGTTCTACAAAAATCGTTTAACGTGGTGCAGGCTATACATTCAGCTCCATTTCTCAAGTGCGTGTGTGACAGAATACTGAAAGAAATACTTAATTTCTTTTGGTTTCATACTAAATTCTGTCCGTCTCATTGATGGCAGTCTTTGTACTTGTCGACCAGAAAACAACAGTTTCAATTTTACAGTACTGTTTGTATTACCATAGGTCATCTGTAATATACATGTCTGTACATACGTGCTAATGCAGTCACAGCTTTCTGTTCAGGACCTGGACTTGCTTTCCATACTGAGACCGCGAAGCTGAACTGAAATAAAATAGGTACTCTTCTCTGTCAACGTTCATGAATTTAAAATACCGCCTGTTCTGTATCGCAAATACTATAGTGGCATTGTACTTGCGACATGTGCAATGCTCGACTTTCTTCCGTAGCTACTCGTTGTATTGCTAGAAGTCAATAGGGCGCCTCAACATCGTGTATTCTTTCACCTCCATGGTTTTAAAATGAACAGGCACAATCAAAGCGTGACTGAGATACATCATTCAATAGAAAATGACTTGGAAATTCATTTCCATAAAGACTGTTGGTTAGTGATAAGGTTTTTGTGGACAGAACATCATGATTATTCTCTCTTGCAGAATAGCTTGTTATGTTTAAATTTTCATTTCATTTATATTTGGAATTCGTACTAACTCTCGTGCAAAAAACATCTTTCGGATTTGACGCCTTTAATTTAAGTTTTCTGAGATGCTTCCTTATTTTTACTACCAATTTTCGTGGAAGCTTACACAGTATTCTTCCACGATGAAGACAGCGATGGTCCATCAGATGTTGATGGGGATGATTTGTTTACCCTATACGTGAATAATGCAAATAAGCCTCATGCTATCGTTTAACATAAGAATCCGACAGAGATAAACTGTTTGAAATTTAAATTTATAAAGTAGGTACTTGAGGTTTAGAAAAAAAACAAAACATTATTCTCTTTGGAAATATATTTTCTAAGTATAAACCAAATCCAGCTTGTGGGGTCCCGAGTTGTAAAAGAAAAAATGACACTACCCGTGTGGTTTCCGGGTGTGAAAAGGAATAGGAACCAAACGTCGTGGTATGACTGAAATAGTCTTGAAAGCGACGTGAAATCATATCCACCCGTTCACTCACTGTGCCTTGAATAGAGGTTTCGTGGTGGAAGGGAGACAACTCTCACAATAACACTCAACAGACAATTCAACCTCGTACACGCTGAACATTCAGCTCCATTTCTCAAGTGCGCGTTTAACCGAATACTGAAAGGAATACTTCATTTATTTGGATTTTATCCGTCATTCGGCCTGTGTCATTGACGACAGTCTACGTACACGTCGACAAATAAACAACGTTTTCAATTTTACAGTTCACTTTCTATTACAATACGTCAATTCTGATTTACTTCCCCCCGAATATACATGGATGTCCATACGTGCTAATGCAGTCACAGCTTTCTGTTCAGGATCTGGTCGTGCTTTCCAACTGTTTTAAAATCCCGATTGAATTAGGTACACTGGACTCTGACAAAGTTCACGAACATGAAAATACATCTTGCTCTGTATAGCAAATGCTAAAGTGGCATAACTGTAGCATTAAGGGCAATTGTGTCATTAGTAATTTTCATTAGCTTTGAAAAAGTTGGAAGTATCTCCAAAGAAACGTCAGCTGCACAGCAAGACAGAAGTTGTTATCCGTAGAATAGCCTCGTGTTATTAGTATTTCCAACAATGCTCGGCTTTTTTCCATAGGTACTCGTTATCACAGGGCGTCTGAACACTTTTACGTCTCCTTGGTGTTCAAATAAACAGATACGATCAAGGCGTGACAGATTCATCGATCCTTCTCTAGAAAACGACTCGGAAATTCATTTGAATAAAGGATATCGGCCAGTGATAAGGATTTGATGTAAAGAACATCCTGATGTCATGCTGTCATCATCGAAAACTGTTGCCCGGTTCTCTCGTGCAGAATATTTTCAGTTCATTTTTATTTGGAATTCATGTTAACTTTCGTATGAAAAAGGTCTTTCGATTATTGTCGCGGAAATTCTTTTTGACGCTCATAATTTAAGTTTTCTGAGATGTTTCCTTACTATCAGTAACAACTTTCTTGGGATCGTCAGACACGAATTTGATATTTTGAAACATCATGATGTCTTGCTGGCATAATTGAAAACTGTTGACCGCTTCTCTCTCGCAGGAAACTAACCTATTTTTATGTATACTATGATTCATTACCTTAAGTTTGTGCTAATGGTATTATATGAATTATGTCTTTGGATTATGGACGCAGAAATTCTTTAATGGACGACGGCTGAATAATGAATGACGGACTAGATGCTTGTATATCTTACACAGAATTCTATCGACTACGATGAACCATCAGATGTTGATGGGTATGATTGTTCAATCCTCACGTGATTTAATTCAAAGAAGCCTAATGCTATCATTTAATATATGAACCCGACAGAGGCATATTGTTTGAAATGCAAACTTATAAGACGCGTACTCGATTTTTGGAAAAAAAAGCAAAGATTATTCGCTTTGGAGCATTTAATTCTCCAAACACAGCCCATGTCCATCTTGAATCTTAAACAGAGGATTCATGGTGGAAGGGAGAGAACTCTCAAAGTAAAACTCAGCAAGCACAATTTAAGGTCACAAACCACTAAATATTCGCCTTACTTAATATGTAGTAAATTGGCCGAGCACATCTTGAGAAAACTATATTCCCTAATATTCGCCGCCACAAATGATCCACCACACTAGGTAGCCTGGCCTTTCCGCTCAAACATATGGAAAATTCAGCATACATTCCCCACGATTTTTTCGAGATGAGACCGCCAGAAATAGAGTCATCCAGCCCGATACCATTACGGCGAATTTCGGAGGTGCCAATCAAACTGGCCCAATAAACGGAATGCGCAAATAAACGTTTACACAGCACAGAATATATCGACGGATGGCTTGAAAATAACTGTACTGACACAATAACTCAATTCCTTTATAGTAGTCATACACTATTACCAGCTCGGGCGCCCGCAATAGACTAAAAATGTATACGTTTAGGCTTGATAACATTCTATCCGACCTGGGCAAGCAAAAAATTGGCTGAAAATAGGCCTTTATATCTGATTCTGTGCCTCTCTGGAGGAAAAAGGCACTTAAACATGTGACAATGAAGAAAGACCGATTTTCGTTTTTCTCCTACACGTCACAAACCACTAAATATTCGCCTTACTTAATATGTAGTAAATTGGCCGAGCACATCTTGAGAAAACTATATTCCCTAATATTCGCCGCCACAAATGACCCACCACACCAGGTAGCCTGGCCTTTCCGCTAAAACATATGGAAAATTCAGCATACATTCCCCACCATTTTCTCGAGACGAGACCGCCAGAAATAGGGTCTTGCCCGACACCATTACGGCAAATTTCGGAGGTGCCAATCAAACTGGCCCAGATTTTTTCCCGATTAAAATTTGAAAAGGTGATTTTGATATATTTTAGAGTCAAATATTATAGAAACATTTTAAAATACGTCACAGATCATTTCTGACCCAGTCAGGTATAATGGCCAATCAATGTTCGCCGGAAGTCAAGTCCGGATAATAATCTTAGACCCAAAAACGTCAATAGAGGTTTGTGACCTTAAAGGAGTACTTACCTTACTTTATATAGGTTACTATTACAAAGGTTAGACAAAGAAAATAACCAACTAAGTTACTGTCGTTGAGGGCGATAACCTATTATTTTTATTACAATTTGTGGAGCCATGTTTCCGCTTTGAGGTCGACGTGGGCGCCGCCATGTTGCCTGTGGGATGACGTAACTGATGACGTCAGAATTCAGGACAACGTGACGTGACAGCAAATACTATTATGACACAATTGTCGAATTAGGGACAATTGTGTCATTAGTAGCTGCTACACTGCTCGGCTTTCTTCCATATCTACTTGTAGTCTCTGTAGAAGGCAATAGGGCGTCTGAACATCGTGTGTTCTTTATCTCCATGTTGCTCAAATGAACAGCCACAATCAAAGCGTGAATGAGATACATAAGCGTGTAGAAATTGATTTGGAAATTCATTTGGATAAAGAATATTTTTTGTATGTAAAGATCATCTTGATGTCTTGCTGAAAACTGTTGACCGATTTTATCTTGCCGGATACCATGTGTTTTTTGTTGTTTTTTAAAAATATCGTTTCATGTTCATTTGGAATTCAGTCTAAACTGCGTGAAAATATCAAGTTTCCAATTATGGAAACCCGAAGGAAACCTATTGGAAACTGTAGCGAAAAACTTTCCGGCGGGTTTCCGGAATTGGAAACTTGACCATTTCACGCAGTGCTAACTCTCGTAGGAAGAAGTTCCTTCGATTAATGACGCGAATTTTTTTTCGTGGACGACGGCTGAATATTGAACGCAGGATCTGATGCCTGTAATTGTTCCGAGATGTTTTCTTATGTTCACCACCAATTTGAGTGGAATCTTACACACAATTTTGTTGAAACCGATGATCCATTAGAGAGAGAGAGAATAACCCAGCAATCAGGAAAGAATCAACACAACACACCAAAAAACATGTAAATACATTAAAATTCATACAATAAACCGATTTCTCTCAAAGAACCTAAAATACAGTCTTCTTTTACCGGACTAAAAAGATCTTCTTCAATAAAAAGAACCTCTTACAATCTTAAAATCTATACAGTACCATAAAGATTGAAACAGATTTCTCACATAAGCACAGATAGAGGGTCTGAAATTGCTATATGAGATTCCAACAGGATCAACCTCATTATCTAGGGCTGCCTATACCCATTTCATCAGCTTCCGTATTTCCTTTGATGCAAACGTGGCTAGGCAACCGAAAAAACACAAGATCAATCTGTTGATGAAATCTACGGTCATATATCGGAGAGATATGCAAGAGGTAGGATATAATTGATCCATCAGATGTTGATGGGGATGATTTTGTGAGAGTAGTTGATGATGTAAACCTCATCTTCGCATATCCAAGACGCACAGTACACGCGTGTTGCCTGTGCCAATATCACACATTTTGTCATCAGAAAATGATTTGCTGGTGTTAGAGCTCTCTGAATATTTCGTGGTCCATAAAAGGAGAAGTGCCCCGGCATGACCTCTCCAAAATTCAAATTTGATTGGCAACTCGCAGGATATGAACTTTTTCCCGTTTGAAAGCAACACAACCGCCGCCATATTTGAAGCCCAAAGAAAAAAATCACTGCACGGTGTTGGCAAGCTCATCACTTGATTGACTATTTGAAGAATTTGCCCCATTCACTAAGTCAAGGAAAATGTCGGAACGTTAGTTTAGTATTGAACTGGAATGGTGAAAATGCATAACACAGAACACTTTCACCTAATTCAATAATCACATACAGAAACATAGCTGAAGAAAACACGTCTTAAAATGCAAGGTCAATTGCGAGTCAATTAAGGGCAGACAACCCGCGGTATGCAGAGAAGTATAGCTAAATACGAAAGTTGTCTCCCATCTCTCTAAACTGCAGAAATATTGACATTGTACAGGACCTGTTACCCATGAATGAATGATTTGGACTCAGAAGAATACTTTGCTACCACGATAATACCTGAGGTTGGCACAGAAACAAAGAACATAGAGTAGACTGCTCCTGCTCGTAAAAATACAATTTGCTCGTTTAGAGAGTGAAATTTTCACCGAAATAGAGCCGCGATCAACGATATTAAACGTCAACAGACTGATCATACAGCAGACGAAAACTTCACATGCTATACCCGCGGTATACCTCAGCAGCGTTCTACAAATCGTCTCTCATCAGCAAAACTACTGAAGGGATCTCGTATTGGTATCCATAAGAAAAGAAAGAGTAAGACTTACCGATATTGGTGAGATATAGGCAAAAAGTTCGACATTCCGTAGACAGACGTCATCCATGCAGAATTTTGGCATCAAGAGAGAAGGAGAGAGAGAGAGAGAGTTAAGGTTTAATGGTATAAACAAAATCCTTGAAAAAAGTATGTTGTAAATGAAAGAATAGTTCCATCACTGTCCAAAAGTATTTTTTATTTATTTTTCCGATTTTTGTCAACTGTGCAAAAAAACACACGATAAACTTTAGATGGTGGCCTATAAGTGCCATTCCTCATTATTCTTTTTGATATTTCTCGATGTTATAATGTTTCTACTATACACACTGTAATACAAACTAGACATCGACATAATAACAAATCTGCATGTCTGACAGGAACCATCTTTGCTTATTTGCTGATAACGTAACGGGGAGCTCCCAAGTATATATTCGACGTTTTTCGATATGTACACATGGGCAGGTTGTAGTTGAAGACCCCCTTGCACGCCATGGGCTTCCTAAAGAAGTTGCGTACAGACAAATGTTGGCGAAATGGCAAACAAATATTTTGGGCCCAGTTGCATAATCTAGGCCCAATTATGTAATCTACGTACATGGTCGTTTAACCATTAAATAAACAATAATGTTCCACGTTCAACCTTCAAAATACTTCCCTATCGATGTCTACTTCCCTGTTGAACCAGAATAACGGTGAGTGTTTTGTGGGTACCTTCAATAATTGAGAGGATAGGAAAATGGATGGTCGTAACAGACCACCATACAAACACATATATCAAATGTGTTTTATTCGGTTAAAAAAAAATCGGAAAAATAAATAAAAAATACTTTTTGACAGTGATGGAACTATTCTTTCATTTACAACATACTATTTTCAAGGGTTTTCTATTCCTTTAAAGTCGCGTTCAGCAATATTTCAGCTATATAGCGACGATCAAACAAAATTCTAAGTATTCAAATTAATAACTTAGTAATCCAACACATTAAAACATACACTAAAATTTATACAACCCCCAAATAACCTTCTTTCCGGGTACTCCGGCTTCTTCCACCATCCAAACTGACTGTCACCATATGAGTGAAACAACCTTCAGTGTGACATTAAACCAAATCCCCCCTCTCTTTCACCCGACTAAAAAAATCTTCCAGAGTAGCTGATCGATAAAAAAATCGAAAAAATACAGTCGATAAGAATATGTTTCACTGTGAGATCTTCGTGGCATAGAATACACTTTGGGACCGGCTCGTGTTTTTAGTAAATGTTTGAGAGTTAATCGTGTATGGCCGATTCTACATCACCTGATCATGGCTTGATCGAAAAGTTTCTGGCTATTCAGATGAGAATAGCCTACAGTTTTTTGGGGCATCAATTTTGCAGTATCCCCTATTTTGTATATAAATATGAAAGAAAACTTCAACAAGCTCCAGCTAGTTTATTGGCGGAGATAACTGACCAGCCGTCTTCAATGAGCGCCAGCGAGACAAAATAATGCCGCCAAAGCCACGCTACTGGATTACTGCGCTGTCACAGTCAATCTTCGAGTCAGTTCAACATCTGAGAATTGAATGTATCCCATTCAATCTTCGATTGTTTATTTCAACATCATGTAACTTTTTGAGATAAGGGATGACGTTGATAAGAATGGTAAAATATTCTATTGGATCGAAGAATGAAACCAGGTGAGATGTGTACACACCACACGCTTGCTTGTCGCTGTGGAATGTTATTCAGAAACGAGTATGTTCAATTCATATGTCAAACTTGCAGTTGTCTCTCTCGAGATGTGATTTGGACATTTTCAATCCTGCAAACAAGGGCAAGCAAAAGAGGGTGGTACTATAAGGCCGGTGTGATAGATAAGAATATCCTGGTGATTAGTGTCCCTTTTCATATCCTTTTCTATTGCAACCAAAGACGGACACTTGTCCCCAATGGAGAGAACAGTGTCCTAGCTGGGTTAAAAGATGGGTGTCGGACACGCTTATCCAGCGGACATTCTTAGCCTCTACACTGGCAGGCCCACATTTGTCATTCTACCTTAACTTAACCTTTGTGTGGGGATGTTGAAACCGGCGACGAACTTCTCCAAGTGAGTATGAGTAACACTGGCCGCCATTGTTGTTTTAGAGGTCAAACATCCCATTGGAAACATTTATGAGACAATGGGACAAATTGCTGCACATTGTCCAATATGATGGACAAAGATGGGGAATTATTCACTGATTATTTCAAATCCATGTGTCAGAATCTATGCCTTTAAGTCAAGCCTTATATCAAGTTTATATAGATGGACCATGATGTACAAAGAATTTGTCCCAAAATACATTGGTACATCAATCGTGCAGTCTTGAATGGAGGACTAGATGCTTGTACGGCAAACCATGGTACACAGCGGTATAAAGTTTTATGTATGGGCGAACAAAATTTAAATTTTCTCGAACGTCGAATTGATTTGCATATCTGATGTTATATGGCTGTAATAACGATGGATTTGTTGCCATGTCTGGATGTCGGCGGGTAAGTAAGTCGAATGGGAAGTTTCTTGTTCAAGCTCTTCGTCTCATGAACCAACAGATGTAAAGAAGTTAGAAATGTTAAACACGAGATACATACTATTCTAGAAAACTACGCCAGTGCTGTAAACGGATTTCATTAATTCATATATACAAGCATAATATATACACATTAATTATATATAAAAAGTTCGGGACTAAAACAAGTTTAATTTGAGGAAACTAGATCAAAAGGTAAATTTCAGGTCAAATATGAACAACTGGGTTTTTGCCTGAAAATGCTTCAAAGCAAAGATAAACTTTGAATGTGTTCTATGCCCATTTTAAGTCCGAAGGCAGCTTCCGGAAAATTGATATCCATGATGGGCTCATTTGCAGTCTTGACATTTCTGGTCGCTGTATAGCGGAAGTATTGCTTATAACTAATGAGGGAGAGATATGTTGTTTTCATATTTTTGCCGAAAATAAAAACGTATATATATTTCATGGAAATATTTCTACTTTTGGACATATTCTTCTTCAAAGATTTTTTGATCTGGTACAAATTTGGCATGCAAATGGTGATTATTAAATGCGCCAGACCCGTTATTCATTGGACAGTTGTAGTCCATTGTGAGTTCCCAAAGGTCCATAAACCAAAGACCTGTTTGATTAAGAATATTAACCCCTAATATAACATAACCGAATGATAAAATGTAAATTAGCGTTACTTGATGTTAACTATAGAGTTACTGTGATGTCAAGCAGTGATCTAGACATAACTAGATAAGACACATAATACCATATCTTCTTTTCTGGTAGCCTTAGGATTTTGATTATTTGTATGCCATTAGCAGTATTTATTTTCTGATACTTTGGCTGGCACTTTGGGGTCTTGGTTGTTAATAGTTTTGAAAAAATATGGTTACCATAGCAACCAGTAACCAATTGCTGTATTTTCAATACTTATATAGTTAGATGGATTTTCTAATGAATATGAGGTCGTTTAGTCTCTGAATTCGTAGCAGTTTCTTCTCCTGAAAAGGACACTAGACCGTTGAGGTCCCCTTTAAGTTGTCCACAAATTGGACAAGAATTTTCAGGAACAAAGATTTCTTATTACCCCTCATCGCTGTCATTTTGAATTTAGACATGATCTAGTTACACATGCCGCATTAAAGCCATTCAGTGACGAGAAGGATCCTAATTTCAAAGCATATCTCAAGGACCTTCAAGATTGTGGTAACGGCATCGCTTTCTTGAAAAGATAGTGCCAGCTTGGCGGGTTGAAATGATGGTGCCAGTATGGCGGCTCGCTTACCTGATGTTGTGTCAGAATTATCGGATCAGTTCAAGCAAAGTATTGTCTATCTTTGGGTAAAATAATAAAAAAAAGTCGGAATATATCCACCGTAGACCTGAGTTTGACGCTATCGCTATCATACACGATGGATCGTGGTTTCCCTTGCGCATTCGTTTATCTTCGAAATGATGCGAAGTTACGCCTATGTTATGACATGTGTTGATTGGTCAACTATGACGTCACCATTTCTGTTTGAGCAAGGTCATTGAATACGCTGAATGTCCTTAATACCCCGACATCGTCCCCCCCCCCACCTTTGTATTGTTGCGTTTAAAGTGATCGTAAACCCTCAAGTAAAGTTTCCATCAAAGGAAACACCCTTGCGAACAGTGTCGGAAAATATTTATTGTAGCTTTTTACGATTTTATTACACAGAGAAAACTGCAAATAAAGCATGGTATTCTATGGTGGTCTGTTGCAATCATATCTAGGTTCAGTGACGTCACACTGCCTTAATACATATATTTCAAACTTTGTATGCACTTTACAATGCTTGATTCAAGCTTAAGGTGTGTATACTTTGGGTTTCAACACAGACTCACTGTTCCAATGTGCTTGTTTCACCAAAATCTGGGAGATGGTAGCTCATAAGTGTCAAGTCAATTTGAATCTTGCATTTAATTTCCCCGATTGTGGTGAAACGGTTTACGATCACTTTAAATCTAGCCGTTTGTTGCTTGAAGTTATGAATTTATAGAGATTAATTTATTTACAGGAATAGCTGAATACGTATTTCTCATCTCTTTTATAAAGTGAAGATATTTGTAAATGCAATTTTGATACTATAATACAATAGCTGAATAACAGTGGCCACCGATTAGAATGTGTTGATGTGGTTTATGCAATGAATCGCTACTACCTGTATAATGATACACGAGGTTGGCAAATAAACACAGGAATCATGTATAGTCTTCTCCTGTTCGGAAAATAATATGTTATTGATATGACACCCCGCTATATTAGCGCGGCTGTCATCGTGAAGTATTTGCAAATATTATCTTTCGTCCCAGAAACCTTTGAACAGCTCTTAAAGGAAGAAGATATCATCCATGGAAATGATTAAATATATCAATATATAATGAAAACAGTTTTTGCAGCTTAGCTCCCAAGCCCCTCAAAGAGTTCGGTGAACGGTGTGTTGCAGATTATTAATTTGGTGGAATAAAAGCGTCACAAGTGGTGGAAAAGAGAGTCTTGAAACGCTGGATGCAACATGCAGGAGCAGGGAGAGAAGGAGTAAGATTAGATGGGGATTGGAGCATGTTGCAGGGTGGAAGAGAATGAGCAGGAACAGAGAGAGCAAGAGGAGAAGGAGAGTTAGTGGATGAGTAGGATTTAACGTCGTTAACAAAACAACAACATTTCAGTCATATCACGACGGAGCTTACATGTGCCAGGATACTATAGTGCCCACAGTTCCTATTATCCTGGACACTGATCAGCCCAGCCAGTACAGCACCCGGTCTCCCACCCAAGTATTGTCCGAGCTCAACGCTGCTGACCTTAAGTGAGAAGAGGAGGAGAACTGCAGGCTCAGGTTCGAGGTATGAGGTGCATGGAGCGGCGATTCTACCAATCAGAATCACGTGACAATTTGTAAAGATTGTTTTCATAGTTTAGCCCACAGAGAGAAAGATTTACTCTAGTCATCTGATTTCAATAGCTATAGACCATTTTCATAACCCCTGCTGTTTTGTGAGGGAACTGGCTAGTGACGTCAAGTGGGGTCGGCTCCAGCTACTGACACATGTTAACTCCAAATACTTCGTCGCTGGAATATAGTATTCTTTAACAATTTCAACCGATTTGTCTTCCTCATATCCTTGGCTTGAATACCACTGTCGACCGGAAGTGACCTTCGACCTTTTGACCCGGATGTGACCTGTGACCCGGATATCACGTGACCGGTTGTGACCTTTGCCCCGGATGTAACGTGACCGGATGTGACGTCAACGTGAACTCCGCATGCTCCGCGACTGGTGGCGCCCCCTAGCGGAAACGGACATGCAACGGTCCTTCACATACTACTCACTTGTTCAGCTTCCCGGTTGGTGGTATGAGGCCGGTTGATCAGTAAATCGGGAAAGTAGAGGTCGAAATGTTACGATCCAGAAAAACTCCGTATACGCAAGTCATGCTTTAAGAAGTACAATTGTTTGTGTTAGTGTCGGTATATATGAGATGTATGTATAAGTTAGTGTCGGCATATATGAAGTGTTTATGTAAGTTAATGTCGGTGTATATATATGGGTGTATGTGTAAATTAGTGTCGGTATGTATGGGGTGTATGTGTAAGTTAGTGTCGTAATATATGGGATGTATGTATAAGTTAGTGTCGGTATATATGGGGTGTTTATGTAAGTTAATGTCGGTATATATATGGGTGTATGTGTAAGTTAGTGTCGGCATACATGGGGTGTATGTGTAAGTTAATGTCGGTATATATGGGGTGTATGTATATATGAGTGTATTTCGCTAATATTGTTATATGGAATAGGTCTTTGCATTATGGACGCGGATATTCTTTAATGGACGACGACTGAATTATGAATGATTGGCCAGACGCTTGTAATTTATAAGTTAGTGTCGGTATATATGGGGTGTATGTGTAACTTAGAGTCGGTACATATCGGGTGTATGTGTAGGTCAGTGTCGATATATATGGGTGTATGTGTAGGTTAGTATCGGTATATATGGGGTGTATGTGTAGGTTAGTGTCGGTATATATGGGGTGTATGCGTAGGTTAGTGTCGATATATATGGATGTATGTGTAGATTAGTGTCGGTATATATGTGGTGTATGTGTAGGTTAGTATCGGTATATATGGGGTGTATGTGTAGGTTAGTGTCGATATATATGGGGTGTATGTGTAGGTTAGTATCGGTATATATGGGGTGTATGTGTAGGTTAGTGTCGGTATATATGGGGTGTATGTGTAGGTTAGTATCGGTATATATGGGGTGTGTGTATAAGTTAGTGTCGGTATATATGGGGTGTATGTGTAAGTTAGAGTCGGTATATGTGGGGTGTGTATGTAGGTCAGTGTCGGTATATATGGGTGTATGTGTAAGTTAGTGTCAGTATATATGGGGTGTATATATAAGTTAGTGTCGGTATATATGGATGTATGTGTAGGTTAGTGTCGGTATATATGGGTGTATGTGTAAGTTAGTGTCAGTATATATGGGGTGTATGTGTAAGTTAGTGTCGCTATAGATGGGGTGTATGTGTAGGTTAGTGTCGGTATATATGGGTGTATGTGTAGATTAGTGTCGGTATATATGAGTGTATGTGTAGGTTAGTGTCGGTATATATGGGTGCATGTGTAGATTAGTGTCGGTATATATGGGGTGTATGTGTAGGTTAATGTCGGTATATATGAGGTGTATGTGTAAGTTAGTGTCGGTATCAGTCATGTATCACGATGGTATCTATTTATTACAGAGCGGTCTCCATGCCGCCATTTTATAATGCTACCTCACCGAAGCACCATGCTGTAGGCACAAATTTTACTTCACCCAGTCAGATTATCTTGACACCGGGTGAACCTGTTCTTGATCTATCCGCTTATTGCTGAGCGCCAAGCGAGAACGCAACAAGCCTGTGGTACGAATCGGGCTGGAACGATCCAAAAATCATTCCGATTGTGAGGCGGACACTCTAACCACTAGGCCACGGCACTACGGTCGTATTTCTCAGAATGGAGTCTTGTCTATGGCGAATCTGAATTAGACACAAGTTACGAAACGTAACGCCATAGATCTTGCACTCTACGTCTTTTCGACGTCTTGGTTGTCTTTACAGGCGTGTGGATGATAAATTCTCACGATATTATGTCTTTGCTAATGTTATATATACTGCTTTATGGCAAACTGGTATCAACGAATATTAGGGTATTTGATCGCCTCGGATCAACTCTGTAATATGTAAACTGGTAAATACGATTATTGGAGTATTTTTCTGCGACGTTTAGATGTTCTTCCCGTTCATATAACCAATTAGCACGCCTATGAAAACTTTATCTGTTAATTGTAACCCTTTTTCTTTAGCCTTTGCGTGCTGACCACTTCTTGTGAACTCTCCTCATCATTGGTGTCCGGAGAAGGCGTTATCTTCAACGAGCGAAATATTCAAATTTTTAGCTTATTCTTCCGAACCTTCGCTTTGACTGCCTCTGTATATTTGTTCAGGTTATAAAAGACGATAGATATGTATTTTTTTTTATGCGCTATCGCCACACACATAGCTCCAACATTCTGCACCTTCGGCAGCAGGGAGTTTTATGAGATCTTTTTTAATTTCTGTGCAAGTCTCATTTGAATATATTTTTTCCATAAGGCGAGATTTTATGTTCCAAAAATTTACAATATTAAGAAAAGGTTTTAAACAACAGTCTGAATTAAAGATATCTGAAGTTTCAGATTGCTAAGATTTGTTTATTTCAATATAACCTATATATTGTAGCGACCAGTGTTAGTCCGTGTTCGGAGTCCGTGTTTCGACCTAACCTAATACATGTTTTGGCACGATTTTGGTGTTGGACGCGCGTAGATGGATGGATGCCTTGAATTGTTTCAGAGAAAAGTTCATACGACTAGATAACCGCGCTGAGGTCTTATAAACAGGTATTGCAGTGTTCATTAGTTTTTAGAAGTATCTTTATCTTGTTTTATAAAAGGACAGAGATGTAAACCTGTCGAAAATACCTGATACAGATAGGTCTGAGATTTTTATTATCAAATGTAACCGGTCCTACTATTTACCGTCCAGTCACGTCCAGCCACGTCCAATAAGGTCAAGTCATATCCAGTCACATCTATTCACGTTCAGTAGTGAAAAATTCAAGTACAGTCAAATCCAGTAGAAGAAATAATACCATCCAGTCACGTGCAGTACAGGTAATGCAAACGGCCATGGATGTGGCCATTATCCCACGTTCAGTTGAAATAACTTTTATGTTCAGGTTCCAATTTGGGTTCAAACTAATATGAATTAGGCAAGCCTAGACACGAGCGCAGATTAATTCTGCTTTGTTTTTAACCTTATGCTTAATCCATATCAATGCTAAGAGTCCCTCGTAAACGTAGAATAATTATATCGTTAGGCTTTGCCTAATTCATAATCATTTTTTTGCACGGAGTGCTGTCAAGTCTTACAAGGAAAAAGGTTACAGTCCTTAGGCGAAGCTCTACTCCCATCTGTATATATATATATAGTGACTAACAATCGTATATTTGTACTTGCCATATATGGCACCATAATCGTGTGGCCCATATGAATTTGTGCTTTTTATGACCCACCAAGTCTCAGGAGGGAGATAGCTATAGCTTGTGCAGATGTGATGGCCATCATGCCATCTTAGCTTTAATCTTGGCCCCCCTTGCCCCAATCCCGAAAACAATTTTTTCATTGACTTTTGCTGACAGGGCTTAGAAGATTTGTTTCTCTAATTATATATTCCCAAAAGGGGGGAGGGGGAAGTGTCAGTGTGAAGGTGTTCCGTCTGTTTGCAAGAGGGTAATTCTGTGGTGCTGGATTCATATCTTGTTCTTTTACAGACTTCAGATGGCGGGTGGGGGGCAGCTGTTGTCAGTAACAAGCCCAGTTTTTGTCCATTTGTCAGTATCAGTATTTCGTGATGATATCTAATTCTTCAGTTTTCTGGAAATATGGTAAACAGCCAATTGTTAGTTCACATCAATTTTTCCATTGCTATATGTTGCCCACCTATTTCGATGAAGTCAAATCAAATTGCCTCAGCCAGGTTGCCTCTTGGACCAGTTTTATAGATTTTAACAGCTGATTTAGATGTTGATAGCAGCCTATATGGTTGACAGAGTACACCGATCCTGAAGATACTTACTCTCTAATGAGTTTGATGTTAATTTCTTGCACGCCAATTTAAATATTTAATTGTTATTTAATCTATGAAATTTAAATCGGCGAGTTCCTAAAGGAAGTCACATAATTTTGAGCACATTCTTCTCCCGAATATGTCCCTGTATCGGTTCCCCGAGACTGGTCTAGTGGGACTAGAATGATGTCTGGAAATCAGTGGAATGATAAGAACTGCTGCAGTAAAAACGTCTTTCTTTTCGTAAATAGAGATTTCCTTCCATTCCCTTTCCTTTTCGATATAATTGGCAAATGACTCTTCTTTCTGGAATTTAGACTACCCCGACACATATACCGGTATAGATTGTTTGTAATCAGATTTGGAAGAAATTATCTTAATTTTACCACAAAAATGATTAATATTTGTTTGGGATATTTCAGTTCTTATTCCACTTATTGGGTCGAGGATCTATTCAAGTCGTTGAGCAGATTGTTTCGATCTAATTAAAATTAAATCTTATCTGCTCCCCCATTTGGATATGTCGCTTGAAAGATCTAACAGGCTTGAAGTAACTCGAGCATCAACCAATCCTGAGAACGCTTCATAGTGCTTTGAAGGGAACATTAATGGTAGATAATTTTTAATTCAGAACTCTTATCTACTTGCAATCTCGAAACAGGAGCCATTCGGTCCTGTCCTCTCTGTTTGTTGGAGCGGTCATTTTCCAGCGGAAAGCGACCCCTGGTGACGAAGTTGATCTTGTGTTTTGACTTTGTCGTGTCATTCCAAAACAATATGGTGAACGTCTATGAAGCAACATAAATTATAACAAGTTTTATGTGATCTTGTGCGATAATTTTTGGCAGAAAAATTAGTCAATGCGCATTTGATCTGACGTACAATTAAGAGTAAAACCATCTTGATATCGTTATAAATGAGACAAGACATCTCAGATATATAGTTTGGGACAGACAGTAGAGGCAACTTTGTTGCTTTGCAGAGGTTAATTTGGTTTGGACTTCCATGAAAAATTTCTTGGTGCATGCCTAAAAACGGTGTTTTCCAACCGGGTACTGAAATTTACCATCATGTTACATGAAAGATGGACCTTATTTGGTACATGTAGTAATTATCATTTTCAGTGAAATAAATATCTCCCTCGCAGTAAAAAATATCCCCCTTTTGATCTCGTATGACAAGCCATGCTATTTTCACATACTCAACAAGTCTAATGTTGAAAATAACTGCAATTTCTTGCGCTGCAAACTTACCTTCACATACCTTATTGCTATCGTGTTCTTACACGATTGCCTTATTGTAATTACATTACCACAGAACCAAAAATAGTTCCTGTGCTTCTCAACGCCCATGCGCGAGTACCCAGAATCCAATCTGTCCGACCACGTCACTTGCTTCTTCCCATTACAACTCGTAGTGGGAGGTCGTGATTCTTTGTGCTCCGAAAAAATTATTGGATCTACAACTGGATTACCACGAAATACCTGCGTATTCTACCTTGGAGATTCCCTTGGATTATTACCTTGGATTTTACGTGGGATATTACCAAACCTGTGATTCTAACAATTTACCGGTGACGATTACGCAGATATTGAGAGTAACCCGTCTTCACTTTGTGCTCGTCGGTTATAGTCAATCCGCTGGGGGACTTCCTATTTCCGGTCGTTCACTCTTAACTTACTATCGTAAATTGTGAAGACATCTGATCATCTTCTACGGCGTTCTGCGTGTTGGTTTTGACCGTGCAAACGCCTGACCGTTGTTGTGTTATAGATTCGGATATTTTGCCATTCCATTGCATCAACGGTTTCCGGTTTGATGAATTTTCACTGCCGTGTCTCGCTCTGTCGCTCCGACACCATAGGTGATTTATTCCCATATCTAGCTGCCTGAAGTTCTACCTATCTTACCTAGCGCATTCCTTCTTGTCTACTACTTCTATCATCCAGCAACGTTTAGTAACTGGTCGTATAACGTTGCAGCTGGCCAGTATGACGTCAATTCCGGTTTTCACTCCGGATTGTAACTCATTCTGCAGTATCACAGCCTCACTCAGGTCCTCTAGTCAACTCGTTGATCTATGATTTATGTAGACTGAAGATTGAGTGTTGCTGTTACGTCATGAACGGAGCACCATCTCCGGATATGACTTTATTGTCAGAATTTGGATCAAATTCGTTTGAACCATAAGTTTTGGGTTTGTTTCGTTCAACTGTTTCAGCGTCACATCTATACCCCCAAAAATTCTGGCAAGGATGGCAACTTTAATCATCTTAATTAAACGAGTAGAGATCGTAGTTTCCTAAGAATACGTGATCTTCTGCAGTTTCTTCCCTCGGGGATTCTGGTCGATCCTCCTGGTATTCCACTTCGACTGTGTCTTTAGGGGTTGTGAACGTCTTCACTAAAGAAATCTTCTTAAGAAGACCTGTTCCGACTCGCCTTCTTGCGTACACAGCTCGTCATGGGATTGTGATTACTCCGGTCAGTTACATAGGAACATGTCATCTAACTCAGTTTGACACGAATTGGTTTCTTTGGAACCCTTTCTGTTAAAATCGCATTCCCTCGTCTTCTCTACTTCCGGTGGAAAATGTGGAATTGATGGCAGACTTCTCGGTGACGGTGACGTAGTCTAACACCGCGGCTTGGGGACATCATCTCCGATGTTTCGTAACTAGAAGAAACTACGTTTTAACTATTCTTCTTGAGGTTACATCCCCATCGAGGCTGCGCTACTCCTGGTCTCGTCATTTCCGTTATTCCTACACGAGGAGGGTTTGACGGATCTGGGGGTTTATCCTTCCACTTCCGGCAGTATCCAGAGTGGTGTATGAGACTGCGTCGCTTCGTCATCTTTTCCTTCAGTTTGAAGTGGAATAGTTCCAGCAACATGTACGGTTTTGTTCACAAGCTTTAGTGGATACTCTTTCAATTTCCATAACTCTTGTCACATACCGAGCTACCCGGACATATTCAGTTCTGTATTACCTGTAGTTTAAGCACAGAGTCTATCCTCTTCTGTTTTTCCTCTTCTAAAGTGGATGACAATATGGAAGAGCCTTCATTCCGGCGGGGGCGTAGCTGTTCTTTTCTTCCGAGAGCGAGGTATCATTGCGGTGGCGTTTAAGTGTTCGTCCCGGTAGGCACCTAAATCCTTTTTTTGGAGGTCAAATCTCACATGCACTGCTCTACTTTGCACGGAGAACATTTTGACTGGTGTTTCTTCCTCCGTGTCAGCCATCCTTGTAAGGCTGCGTCGGGGAAGGCTGGAGAACATAGTTGGTTCGAGTCATCTCGTTACAGCGGAAGTCCAGGAAATCTCAAGAACCAACGCTTGTTTTATGTCAGACATTATCATAGCTGGAACGGTGGAAGAGAAAAGGGACCTTCGCACTGTCGAACGCGGTACAGCATGGGTGAAATGAGCATGTCCGACACAGGTAAATCCTATTATGTATTACATTGTAGGAGTATACGATAAAAAACCATCGTTTTTTCCTCCCAAATTTGTACTGCCCGTAAGAATACGAGAAAAGCTGAGGGGGTTTCCCCCTAGTCAACTGTCTCGTAACAATAAGTAGAATAACGCAACACGTGTTATGTCATGCAACCGCACCAGAAATTTACCCCCACCCCCCTCACTGAAACATTAACAACGTCAGTGTATTACAGGTGTCTTTGTACTTATATCTGTAATCAGAGTGTGTCCAGAGATGGATTACTGCGCAAGATTATTTCACGAGAAGATCTCATCGAAGACATATTCCACCTACCATATCTATACAGTATTTTGAATGCTTCTACGAGCAGCAAACAGACGTATTTGAACTTCGGTGTAGGGGGGACCGCGCTGCGGTGGCCTAATGGTAGAGCGTCGGCCTCGTAAGCGGTAGGTACTGGGTTCGATTCCAGGCCGGGTCATACCAAAGACTTGAAAAATAGAACTTGTTGCTTCCTCGCTTACGCTCAGCGTTAGGAGGATAGAACAAGGACTGGTTCGCTCTGTGTCAGTATAATGTTATTGAGTGAGGCGTCATGTCTGCCTACGGCATGATATTTCGGTGGGACAGCACTATAAAATGGCAGCATTAGATCTGCTCTGTTAGAAGTAGGTAATTTCTGTTGAAATATGCGATCAATAGTGTTATTGCGAGTATAATTCATAACCCCGACAGAGAAATGCGTAGGGGTCGCGTCTGAATCTCGACTGAAAATATTACACAAGAGTCCGCCAAATCGGCCAACGCACATGCAATTTTTGTTGACGCGGTCAGGAATAAATCCGACGCGTGGAGAGATTAAATTAATGCGTCTTTAGCAAAATAAAACGCGTCGCTATACATAAATCTGACGCGACCGCAGAAGATTGCTCGATTATCTCAAGCGCGAGTTTGTACAATAACGGCCCGTATTCTCGATAGATCCCTCTAACGTCTTGAAAGAGCCTTGTAGGCTACTGTGTCCCGTCGTCGATGATGAAGATTGGAATTCAAATGTGCCAGGATAAGTGCAATTATGTAAATGAATTATTCCCTTTTCCCGCGAGTGGAACTGTACGCGCGACTTCCGAAATCGTCGACGCGATGAGAAAAAACACCGGTGCGCCTACGAAATTTTTTGACGCCTGTACAGAAATGTCACTCGCGCCAAACATTTGCAGATCGTGTCTCTTTTTTGTTTGATCGCGTTCTCCAAAAACATATTCGCGGTGAAAGCGCGTGACGGTCCTGGCATGGTCTCGCTAACTTGAACACTCCGACAATTCTAATCTCTATTTTCTCGCGTCATGCTCGGGTTTAATGTACAGTATTTTCTGGACTACTGTATCCACACCCGAGATGAAGACCTCCGTAATATGGTTGTGTATCAAGTTGAATATGGTAGTGAGGCAGATATGTGAAATAATTGTGGCTTTTGTGGTAAAAGCACCAAAATTGGCACAGTTGATGATCAGAAGGTACTTAATGATTCCAGATATAGGGCCAAGCTGATTTTTTTCTTTTATGCCCGTAAACTGAGAAAATCCAAGATGACCACCATGTGCGTCGTGAAAATTTATTAAACGGCATATCTCCTTGAATACATGTCACAAAAACATGAATAAAATGTTGTTTTATATGTTTTCGTACAAACGGAAGTCATTGCTGATGCAGGAATATGACAATTTATCATATTTTATAACTTCAAGACATGCGTTCAGAATATCTATATTAACAAGTCCATATGTGATCAATTTGATGATCAGTAGACACTAAACAATTTAAGATACAGTGTCATTACGATTTTGTGCAATATCAGCTATATGTGTGAACATCAAAGATTGTGTCCATACGATTCACGCATAACAAGAAGTACCATATCGTAGTCACTTAAGAACATACATATCTGAATGCAATATTATTTTCTATATGTTTTCATAAACACAAATAATCGGGCAATCGACAGAAATGCATTGCAATCATAATTATATACGAATGCATGCGAAATAGCTGCAGTTTATGAACAAAACCCAAAATTTGTCCGATCCCCTAAGCAAATATCATTATATGAACATTCTTATTATTTCCCCAGATATAAGGCTTCCAATATCAAACTGCACCGACAACCAACATAGATACGCCATCAAGAAACGCCACAATCAAGCAAACCAAAACAACATATTATTATGACAAATAAATCTGTGTTTCTCTTCTTGGAGATGGTTGATTAGAACCACCATGCCAGCGAAGAAGCGATGTAAGATTGTACAAGATGACAGTCTGCAACCATCTACGTCGACAGCCGGCCATCACCAAATGGATTGGAGCCGTTGTGCCCTGTGCCAAGTACATTCATCAGAAGTGCTCAGCAAGGTCGAAGAGGACAGATGATGGGGCTGGGTAAGACCGCGTGGGTGACATTTAACAAAGTTCCGAGACTTAGGCGAACAGACAATTTCTGTGGACATAGCTCTGTTAGATGATGGCGATGGAATCTCTCAGACACTTGCCAAACATCGTGCAGAGGGGCACTCTCTGTTGCAGCTTCGTCACAGAAGAAACATGTGTCACCTTTTGATCTCACATCTTCGCATGCAACATGGCGCCGCGTGTAAGGGCGATCTCGGGTGTCACCTTCACATGGAGGTATTGTTCGCGACTGTTGGCAAGTGTCTGAGAGATTTCATCGCCATCATCTAACAGAGCTATGTCCACAGAAATGGGCTTTTCGCCTAAGTCTCGGAACTTTGTTAAAATGTCACCCATGCGGTCATACCGAGCTCCATCATCTGTCCTCTTCGACCTTGCTGGGCAGTGGAGCACTTCTGATGAATGTACTTGGCACAGGACACAACGACTCCAATCCATATGGTGATGGTCGACTGTCGACGTAGATGGTTGCAGACTGTCATCTTGTACGGCACATCACGTTGGGCACACCGGTTCTCGTCAGATCACCGAAGTTAAGCAGCGTTGAGCTCGGTCAATACTTGGATGGGTGACCGGGTGCTGTACTGGCTGGGCTGATCAGTGTCCAGAATAATAGGAACTGTGGACACTCTCGTGTTCTGGCACATGTAGGCATCGTCGTGATATGACTGAAACAATGTTGAAAACGACGTTAAATCCTACTCACTCACTCACTCTTGTACAATCTTACATCGCTTCTTCGCTGGCATGGTGGTTCAAATCAGTTGGTTTGCTTGATTGTGGCGTTTCTTGATGGCGTATCTATGTTGGTTTTCGGTGCAGTTTGGTATAAGAATAAGAATGATATGATGAATGATATTTGCTTAAAGGATCGGACAAATTTTGGGTTTTGTTCATGAACTGCAGCTATTTCTCATGCATTCGTATATAATTATGATTGCAATGCATTTCTGTTGATTGCCCGATGTTTTGTGTTCATGAAAACATATAGAAAATAATATTGCATTCAGATATGTATGTTATTAAGTGACTACGATATGGAACTTCTTGTTGTGCGTGAATCGTATGGACACAATCTTTGATGTTCACACATATAGCTGATATTGCACAAAATCGTAATGACACTGTATCTTAAATTGTTTAGTGTCTACTGATCATCAAATTGATCACATATGGACTGGTTTATATAGATATTCTGACGCATGTCCTGAAGTTATAAAATATGATAAATTGTCATATTTCTGCATCAGTAATGGCTTCCTTGTGTACGAAAACATATAAAACAACATTTTATTCATGTTTTTGTGACATGTATTCAGGGAGATATGCTGTTTAATAGATTTTCACGACGCACATGGTGGCCATCTTGGATTGTCTCAGTTTACGGGCATAAAAGAAAAAAATTGAGCTTGGCCCTATATCTGGAATCATTAAGTACATTCTGATCATCAACTGTGCCAATTTTGGTGCTTTTACCGCAATTATTTCACATATGTGCTTCACTATGGTGGCCATCTTGGATTTCGCCATTTCCGGGCATCCACGGAGAAAATTTAGCTTGGCCCTATATCTAAAATCGTTTACTATACAATAAACTTCAAATGTGCCAATTTTGGTGCTTTTACCACCAAACCCACAATCCTCCTGTACTTTGCCACATATCCGCCCCACTATGGTATCTGTTATGTGAAATATATAGACAAAGTCCAGCTAAATGTGCCTACACTATATATACTGGATTCTGGTAGAACGGAATACAAGGTTAAAGTTAAAGAATATCTGTATATTTCTGAACGCAAACAGAGACTTAATGTAAGCTATTCCTCTTCGAAGTTTCAATGTATAATTTAACCCCCATGGCTATTTTCAAACCTAGCCTGTGTTCACTGTACTTGAATACTATGTTACTCGTTTTTGTCCCCCGACGCCCGAAGGGCTGAAGGGGGACTATGGTATTGGGGTCCGTTCGTGTGTCCGTCCGTCCGTGCGACCGTCCGGATTCGTTTCCGGACAATAACTTCTGGAAGATTGAACGGATTCTTCTCAAATTTGGTATGTGTGTACCTCGCCTCAAGATCTCGCTTGGGATTGTTTTTCACGTCGATCCACATATAGCTGGCGCCACCTGGGGGTCAAGTTAAAAGTTCGTTTCTGGACAATAACTTTTGAAAAACTGAACGGATTCTTTTCAAATTTGGTATGTGGGTACCTCGCCCCAAGATTTTGCTTGGGATTGTTTTTCACGCCGATCCGCATATAGGTGGCGCCACCTGGGGGCCAAGTTAAAATTTCATTTCCGGACAATAACTTTTGAAAAACTGAATGGGTTCTTTTCAAATTTGGTGTATGGGTACCTAGCCTCAAGATTTCGCTTGGGATTGTTTTTCGCACCGATCCACCCATAGGTGGCGCCACCTGGGGGCCAGGTTAAAATTTTTGTTTCCGGACGATAACTTCTGAAAAAAACTGAACGGATTCTTTTCAAATTTGGTATGTGGGTACCTTCCCCCAAGATCTAGCTTGGGATTGTTTTTCACGCCGATTCGCCTTTAGGTGGCGCCACCTGAGGGCCAAGGTAAGATTTTGTTTCGCAACAATAACTTTTGAAAAACTGTACGAATTATATTCAAATTTGGTACGTGGGTACCTCTCCTCAACATCTCATTTGGGATTGTTTTTCACGCCGATCTAAAATTTTGCGTCTGACTTAAGTTTCCGAACAATAACCTCTGAAACGATTCTTCTTAATTCTGTATGTGGGTACCTCGCCTCAAGATCTCGCTTGGGATTTTTTTTTCACGCCAATCTGCTTGTAGGTGGCGCTAACTGGGTTTAAGTTAAAATTTTGTTTCCAGACAATAACTTTCGAAAAACTGAAAAGCTAAATTTTGTATGTGGGTACTTCGCCGCAAGATCTCACTTGCGATTGTTTTTCACGCTGACCCGCCTATAGGTGGCGCCACCTGCGGGCCAAGTTAAAATTTTGTTCTCGAACAATATCTTCTGAAATCCTAGCCGGATTAGGACAAATTCGATAATTGTGGATACCTTGCCATTGGATCTCACTTGGGATTGCTCCGCATGCTGTGTACTGAAAGTTACGGTTCCAAATCAAATCAATTGTTTCAACTTGAACCCCTCGGGTTTTCATCTTTAGCCGATTGGTATATATATGTATTCACAAATTGGTAATATACGCAGACTATGTGAACTGCTCTCAGCACACCACACTGTACATTGTGAATAAGGTTTTGTTCAATGTAATTAAGCGCCTTAGCCACTACACGACGATGAACACAGTCTAGTCTTTGAAAGCTTGAGAAATTATATTCATCATGGAACTATATGAACTTGTATCAGTCGTAATTCATATATGGAGACGTAAGTAGTATATAAAGCGGAAATTGACCTCTATTGAAGGGCAGATTCCTGGTTATCTTCCCTGATTCGTACCGGAAGTGACCTTTGACCCCTGGCATGCGCACAATACCGGATACAAATGGTGCGCAGGGGTCAAAGGTCACGACCGGAGTTAATCACCTCCGGGTCGGAGCCCCTCGAACTACATTGTTTATAAATTTGAAAGCAGATCATTGTGGATTTTATGAGCTGTGATTTTTCAGCATTTCTGATACATCTGATATTTCAAATTGCAGATGAGGCTTCAAGCCGTACTTCCTGGCGTTGATTTGTGACACTTTGAGGAAAGCATAGCGGATGGAGACATGCTCGTCAAGGGGTGAGAAGGCTCCCTGTTTACAAATTGAATGACATTCGGTAACACCGATCAGCTGTCAATGGCGGTAATTTTCCATGGTCAACATTAAGGTGAATATTGTCATGCTAAGTGGATTTATGCATGGAGAGTCTTCTGGATTTTTGGTTATTTTTTATGCTAATACATAACGAGTAACAAAATTATTAGTAGTCTGATGCCTGTCATGACAGATTTTCACATTTGACCAGAGAACTTCAAATCGTCACTGTGGCTACAGTTTTCACTTGATCCGCCCAATTTTCTCCAGGCTGACTCATGAATAACGTACAAATATTGGGGTTATTTTAAATTTATGCTATTAAATTTTTAATTAAATCAAATAAATTTTTTAATTAAATTTAATTAGTTTTTCAATTATTAAAATAAAAAAAGATATTTGCCAAATGTGGGTGAAATCAACATCATTCTAATAATGATGGGTAACATCTCTTGTATTCTTATGCCATTTCCGCGACAAAATGGAGACCTTTGGAGCAAATATAGGCAAAAAATGGCTGGTTTGTCAGTGCTAGGACCAAATGGTCAATGCCAAATATGACGGGCTCCACTAAACACAGCTAGTAGTTATGACCAAATTAGCTTTCGAGATGCAATAAATTATAAATGGAAGAAAGGAAATTTACATTGATTCAATTACATGCTCTTTTTTTCAAAGTCTGGAACCACATAAAATTAATAATAATCTTATCACCTGTAAAAACTCAGATGTTTGTGCCACACACAAAGAATATCCAAAATGCCTTTTGCATTTGTAACTTTAATGAGACAAATAAAATCTGATAACTGAGTCATTAATTAATCTGACTGTGAATGGCTTCACATTTTTGTGTATGTTTTCAGTCGCAGTTGCATCAGAGCACATACTTTCACTTGATTTCATTTTCAGTATCTCCAGGATTATAATTTTGTGATCTTCTTTCATATTCAGATTAGAGGTATTGTGGGTAGCCAGGAACATGGATTACAGGCACCAACGATTAGCAAGTCACCCGCCACACACCAAATAGTTTCTTTGGCATTTTGCTCTGTGTGACTCAGATGTATGGCCTCCAACTCTATTGGAAGATAGGCCTTGATTCATGTAAGGTGCCACTGGAATGTTTCACAAAACAGTTAACAGTTTAAGTGAGTCATCTTTCATCTGTTTTCACCTTCCATGGTTGTTAATGTAGCAGAGATCAGCAAATGTCCATCAGATATGTTGTCATTGGATTATATTGTTATTTTTTTCTATGTTGTGTTTTGACAAGTGTTGTCTGTTTGCAAACCTGCATTCATGTCCTTGAAATCAGACACAGAATATATTCCTCAATGTTATTAATGAGTTTTCTCAGTAATAATAGCTGTTTAGAAGTAATATGTGCATTTTCTAATTACTGCCATCAAAATGTTGATGATATGTAGATCCATCCAATTGAACTGACATATATTCTCTACATGAGAGTTGTGTATACCATAAACACCTCTGTGTTATATTTTTGGATGTGTTGTGTACACATTTGTGTATATTGCTGTCACTTATTACAGGATTAAACATGTCTTTGATCTTTGTATCAACATCAAATTTTAATAATTTGATAGACTACTGGGATGACCCACTGATTACATGGGGAAATTAAACACTGTCATAAAGGAATCTTTTAACAAATGTAATCTAAATGAGTAGCTTGTAAACAAATTATTTTTTGTCAGATTTTGAATTTAACTTTTTTTTATTTTTAAGTTTTAATTTGAAAAATTTCCTAAAAAATGAATTAAAAAAAAAAAAAAACATAATTTAAAATAGTGTTTAACATATCTATTCAATGCTTGATACTTCTTGTTATAGGCAGAAGGATTGTCTTCTTGGTGCTTTTTACCAGATGGAAAAATATGTACAGGTTAGTGAGATATTGTACTTTTTACTTGTACCTCAGTCTTAAGTCATATGGGGCAAAATGAGGGGCAATTATAAATGGGGTACCCTTGGTATATGGGCTGTAAAATCTCTATCTGTGCATAGTTTTGTCTGTGCCTTCTCATGATAGTTTGGGGATGGGTATTGTTTTTTTCAGATGAGAGCATTCTTTATTTCAACAATGTTTCCATGACTGACAGGCATCAGGCCGGAGTTAATCACTTTCGGGTTGGAGCCCTCGAACTACATTGTTTCGAAATTTGAGAGCAGATAATTTTTTGGATTTTATGAGTAGTGATTTTTAAGCATTTCTGATACATCTGATATTTCAAATTGCAGACGAGGATTCAAACTTCCTCGTGTTGATTTGTGCCACTTTGAGGAAACCATGGCGAATGAAGACATGATCATTGAGGAGTGAGAAGGCTGTCAATGGCGGTAATTTAAAATTTCCATGGTCAATTCCTGTCAAGACTTTAACAGTTAATGTTCCACAAGGTGAATATTGTCATGCCAAGTGGATTTATGCATAGAGAGTTTTTATAAATTCTTTTATGAATGACGGACTAGACGGTTGTATTTTGGATGTTTGGTGATGTTTAGTAGTCCCCTTTTACTATTTATCAAATTGACTTCACTATGACGTCACATCTGGTTACGTGACATCCGGGTCAAAGGTCACTTCCGGACAGGTGACGGCCCAGCAAGAGTTATCTGCCCCTACATTAGACGCCATGTAGCCGTAGTTGCCTTTACACCAATTTGCGATTTCTGCCCTTAAATGGAGGCCAATGACTATGACTATGACGTCACATCCGGTCACGTGACATCCAGGTCACATCCGCGTCAAAGGTCATTTCCGGTCACGTGACGGTCCATTAATAAGGCCCTACATAAGACCCCAGTGACTTCCAATGTTAATCTTCCGGAATGCACGTCATCAAGCATGGTCTCCGACAATACCTGAAGTTTCTGAGGTGCAATGGAGTGCGTTTTGAGAAGATGAGGGCCTTGTTCGAATTGGCTACCTGGTGTGTGTGGTGGTAGTGGTGTGTTGTGATGGTGGTGGTGTGGTGTGTGTGTTTGTGGTGGTTGTGGTGGTCGCCGTGGTGGTGGTGGTGTCTGTACATATAGGGATTAACACATGTCCCTCATCAGTCCATGATTGAGTGAGAGTGAGTGAGTGAGTACCCAACGCCCGTGGGGCGTGCCCAAGGCCCGTCTTAACGCATGGACGCAGTAACGATGGTGAGTGAGTGAGTGAGTGAGTTAGTGAGTGAGTGGTCATATAAGGTCGTGTGTACACCATTAGCCTCAGTCTGTGTCGACCCCTTGCATCTTAATACCATGATACAGATGAGAGAAGAACAACAACAAAGATGACAGGTCAACCATATTATTCTCCCCTCCAGTACATCATACCCACAATGGGGGAAACCGCGTTGGGTATGTTTACAATTCTCATATGCTCTTGTCCAATCAGAAGCCGTCCTTTGAGAAAGTTCAAACTTAGGCTATCGTCGCTTTTGGCCTAAGCGTCGTCGGGCAGTCCAGGATACCGTTGAGGTAGCATGTCCTGATACAGTTGTTTGCGCAATCTGATCGCATTTCCAGGGCCTCGGTGGGTGGTAACCCCATCTCCTCTTCCAAGTGACCCTTGGTCTTCATGATGGACCTGTGCAAAAAAAAAGGACGGCATCTGATTGGACAAGATCAAACGAGAATTGTAAACATACCCAACGCGGCTCCCCCAGCGTGGGTATGATGTACTGGAGGGGAGAATAAAATTGACCTGTCATCGTTGTTGTTGTTCTCTCATCTGGCTCATGGTATTAAGACGCAAGGGGTCGACACACGACCTTATATGACCACTCACTCACTCACTCACTCACTCCCTCTCATTCACTCACCATCGTTAGTGCGTCCATGCGTTAAGACGGGCGTTGGGCACGTATCACGGGCGTTGGGTATGCCTCACTCACTCATGGACTGATGAGGGACAGGTGTTAATCCCTATATGTACAGACACCACCACCACCACGGCGACCACCACCACCACAAACACACACCGCACCACCACCACCACCACACACCACTACCACCACACACACACACACAGGTAACTCTACCATGTAGCCAGTTCGAACAAGGCCCTTATCTCCTCCAAACGCACTCCATTGCACCTTCGAAACCCCCCTTTCTCTACTACTCCTACTGGTCACGTCACCAATGACGTCACAGATGACATGGACATCCCTCAAGTCGTGGTCTGTACCACGAGAGCTTCAATTTGACAACCTATACGGCCTATTAGGACCAAGACTGGTCCATCAATCACACAACAGACCCCCACGCGCCCCTGAAAGGCCTGCTTTCTATACTACGGCCAGACTGCGCATGCGCAGAATGATGAAACCGGATTAGACACCAGTCCAATCCGACGCTACCCCAAGAGAACTTCAGAATAAGGCCTCATACGGACCAATCGGACCACTATGGGTCCATCTCGACCTCAAAACGGTCATTCCAATACACTATTTCTACTGAGCATGCGCAGATAGACGCTATTCCCACCCCACTCCAATCCAGTTGGACTCTCCCCCACGAGAGCTTCACACTGATATCTCCCATGACCCATTCGGACCATTACGGGTTCACCTAGACCCCAAAACGCACCCCTCCATGTACCTGCCTAATGCGCATGCGCACAGTCACCTTTTCAAAAGAATTCAACGCATGGCCTCGAGACCCCTCCCATCGTGTTCACCATGGCGAGGCGAAGAAAACAAGATGCAACACCCCATAGTAAAATCCGCAAGAAAAAAAATGACCACCCCTATCCCATACACGCATTCCCTGTATAGATTAACATGTAAATGTTCGAATCAGGGGAGATCACCCGGAATTTGGTCCACAGAGGTTTCTCCTAGTCAGAGTTGTCGTCCTTGCGTCCAGAGTGTATAGATAGCGCTACGATCTTAATTCTCATATCATCCGGGAATTTGTCCCTGCACGCCATTTTTCAGCTACCAATACGACACAAACGGATCTGCACGGATGTTTTTTTTTAAACTTTTGCGAGCGATTGTACCATGCAAAATTATATAAACGAACGGGCGGGTGTATGTATCTAATGCATTCATACCACGGAAGACAACATGTTGAGATTGTTCTGTCGGTCATCTTGGACTAATGTAGGACGAACGTTGTGCGGCCGCCATTTTTTTTGTTTACAATTCGCGGAGACATACTGGACACGACACGCTCGACCCTGTGGTCGCACTGATCATAAACTCGTATTAATAACATCGTACAACACCTATAGCTTATCTTTATTACTATATGTTTTTTATCATTTAGAAAGTGATCGTATAACAGTATTTTCGTTATTTTGGGATAACACTATCTTAGAATAGCACAAATTCTAGTGCTGAAAATTTGGTCGAGTCCCGTGCAGGACTATACCGGTCTGCTACCTCCTATTTTTATGGGAGGCCCGTTGGCCGAGTGGTTTAGATCGCCGACATACAGTGCTGGCGATTAGGTGCCTGACTCTGAGGTCGCTGGTTCGAATCCTGCACGGGACTCGACCAAATTTTCAGCACTAGAATTTGTTGCTATTCTAAAATACTGTTTTATTACTATAAGTCTTACTTCCCATGTATTGATGTATTTTTTTTGGTGCCAATACGGTTTTGGAGATTTCTCGTCTCTCGCTGTATGGCTATGTGGAGAAACTGAGGGTGCCCCATTTGACGTTTATGCTGGGCATATAGCTGGCGCTATTGTCGGGGACCATGATTGATTCCGGAAGATTAACATCGGAAGTCACTCGGGTCTTATGTAGGGGCTTATTGCTGGGCCGTCACGTGACCGGAAGTGACCTTTGACCCGGATGTGACCCGGATGTCACGTGACCGGATTAGACGTCATAATGACGTCCATTTGATAAGTAGTAAAAGGGGAAATTGGCCTCCATTTAAGGGCAGAAATCTCAAATTGGTGTAAAGGTAGCTACGGCTCCATGGGGTCTAATGTGGGGGAAGATAACTGTTGCTGGGCCGTAGTAAAAGGGGAAATTTGCTTCTATTGAAGGGCAGATAACTCTGTTTGAACAATTTCTGATTATCTCCCCTGATTCGTACCGGAAGTTACCTTTGACCCCTGCGCACAATTTCCGCTTTATATACTATTGACGTAAGTTGTTTATCAACTTGTTTAATTGAAAACAGCGATCCGTATGACATTAGGCTTGTTGTTTTAGACGATGGTAATATAGATTTATATATTAAGTTTTGCTGGACACCCCTCCCCCACCTATGAGAGGAGAGACGAGGATAGTTCTCTTAGCCTACCGATTGTACCGCGAGGAAGCTTCTATTTTATTTTGCAGTTTCGCAGAGGGACTATTTGTAGACGATTTGACGGGAAAATAAGAATTAGCGCTTGCTGAAATTGAAGCTAGGAAATAACGAATGATTACATTTGTTCGAACACGCAAAGTCATATTCTGTGATCCCATCTAGAAAATGGTCGAATTTTCGGATACGGCGCCGAAATATTTACATGCAAAGCCGGTGTAAGAGAAAACAGGGATTTTACCATGATTAGTATGAAAAGACCTAATCCGCTATAATATGTGGCGCACGGTTAAGGGGGCCGGGTTAAATTGCTTATCGAGGGAGTTTCACGAAACGACATCGTTGAAGCCGGGCATTCGCCATCGAGTAGTATGGGGTGATACACGCATGCGCGCGGAGTAGTATAGAAAGGGCAAATCAGGTCGTACAAGGTGTGGTGAGGTGCGATAGGAAAATTCATATCAAATTGTACGACCCGTACAGATTGAACGAAATGAGAGAGAAACGATCAGGAGTCTCGAATAATATTACGAGATATACGAACACGAATTTTTACCCGCCCACAACGCCCGTCTTAAACGAGGTAACACATTAACGCCCGTCTTAACGCATTAACTCCCTGTATTAACGCCCTTTGACGTCAGGGAGAGAGAGAATCCAACAAGGGTTGCGTTTTCATAAATTTTAATGTTCCCCATGTTACATCATACCCAAGCTCTGGAAGCCAGGTTGGGCATGTTTACAAGTCATACAACTACACAGCGACATTAGTCTTAATCGTACTCTCTTTATTGTCCGATGAAAAGCCATCCTCATCGAACATCTTCGGCTGTTTCCGCTGTTTTCGTGCATTGTCGTCATGGCTTTTTTCTCTCATCATTATCCAATAAGAATACACTCTCGTCATGCATCCGAGTCGCTTTATTCCAGTTCGGGATACTGTAACGGCAACATGTCACGGGACCGCTGTTTTCGCATCTCTTGATCGGATTTTGCAGGGCCTCTGTTAGGGTAGCCCCATATGTTCTTCCAGGGAACGCTTGGTCTTCATGATGGAACTGTGCGCCATGGCAGATTTTATGATTCTGGGTTGTACGCATTCTTTAAGGTCTCTTCATCCTGTCCTCCTGCCTGAACAGCAGCGGCGTGGCTATAGATAGCCGAATTCACAATGCGGTCCCAAAACGACGGTTCCCTACCGTCCATGTCTGGATGGCTCGAGCTTTCGCTTTCTGGGACGAGCTAATGTTGTCTGTGTCAGAGAACTCACTCTCAACCTCTATCACTGCCAGTGCCAGAGGAAGAGCTTTCAGTATCTGTATCAATGGGCAAACTCTCTGCGTCTATACTAGAGACCATATCGGCGCCTTCGACATTGGATTCTTCAGTCTCGCTGTCTTGATACCCGTGTATATTCTTCTTGTGTCGCATTATATCGTAGTGTCTGGTGAACGTGCGTTCCCACTCAGAACATGTATAACCCATGTTGACGTCACAACGTCGACTGTGCATATCTTTGGGACACGTTTGCTTTCATGGACGTAACAGTTACGCCCGCCATCGCGTAGCTTAAAGCTTCAACGCCCCCTTTTGTAATAGCTCAGTAAGTTATTATAGGTCTAGATATCCCATGGAATTGACAATAATTCTCCGAAATTCAGTGACGCCGATTAACTTGCGTTTAACGTGCAGTAGCCAAAATTAGTGCTAAAACTCGGATACACCCTCATGATTACACAATGCGTGTGCTTATTCGATTTGCAATTCACACCCAAATATGGAGGCATAATGTACAGAGAAAGAGCAGATAAGACAATAACAAAACACATTATACATGTATATTCCCTTACTTATATCATGTGTCAATAGCTAGGTTTCATCCTAGAACGGCCATCAATAAAGCGAGCCTATAACGACTTGACGAGTTTACAAATCTGATAGTGTAAATCATTCCCTACCTCCCTCCCCTGTTGGATTCTTTCTCCCTCCCTCCCTCCCTCCCATGTTGGATACTATCTCTCTCTCTCTCGCTGACGTCAAATGGCGTTAATGGGTTGAGATGGGCGTTAAGACGTTATGGCGTTACCTCGGATAAGACGGCGTTGTCGGCGGGTAATAATTCGTGTTCGTATATCTCGTGACATTTTTCGAGCCTTTTGATCGTTTCTGCCTATGTCCCCTCACAAAAAAACCATTTCGTTAAATCTGTACGGGCCGTATAAGTTGATATAAAGTTTCCTACCCCTCCGCACCACACGACCCGATTGGTCCTTTCTATACTACTCAGCGCGCAAGCGCGTATCACCTCACACTACTCCTTGGCGGATGTCCGGTTCCAACGATGCCGTTTCGAGAACTACCGGAAAGGCGCTTTAACCCGCCCCCTTAACCGTGCGCCACATATTATAGCGGATTTGGTCTTTTCATACTAATCATGGTAAAATCCCTGTTTTCTCTTACACCGGCTTTGCATGTATAAATTTCCGCGCTGTATCCGACCCTAAAATTCGACCATTTTCTAGCAGGGATCACATAATATGACTTGCGTGTCCTAACACATGTAATCATTCGTTCCCTTCTAGCTTCAATTTCAGCAAGCGCTAATTCCCATTGTCTCGTCAGATCGTCTACAAATAGTCCGTCAACGAAACTGCAAAATAAAATAGAAGATTCAGTGCAGTATAATCGGTAGGCTAGGAGAGCAGTCATCTAGCAAAACTGTATAATCATTATCCAAAACAACTGTTTACGCACATGGTAGCCTAATGTCATACGGATCAGTTTCGCTTACACAAGTTGATAACTAACTTACGTCTCAATATAAAGTTCATATAGTCCCATGATAAATATATTTTCACAAGCTCTCAAAGACCAAACTGTCTTCATCGTCATGTAGTGGCAAAGGCGCTTAATTACATAGAGAAAAATCTTATATACAAAGTACAATCTGGTCTGCTGAGAGCAGTTCACCTAATCTGCATATATCGCCAATTTGTGAATATATACCAATCGGCTAAAGAAAACGAGTTACATAGTATTCAAGTACAGCAAACACAGGTCAAGTTTGAAAATAACCATAGGAAGAGGGGATTATACATAGAAAAGTCGAAGCAGAATAGTTTATATTAAGTCTCTGCTCGCGTTCAGAAACATACAGCTATTCTTCAACTTTAACTATGTGTTCCGTTCTACCAGAATCCAATAGTGTAGGCACATTTAGCTGGACTTTGTCTATTTATTACACGTGACAAATATCTCATTCAACTTGGTACACAACAGTACTAGTATATAAACAGCATCTGGGCGCGTACTGACCTGAAAAATTTGCATATGACCTCTGTGACGTCACTTCAGGTTCCGGTCACGTCACCGAAAGTGACCTTCGAAGTTGCAGCGCCGGGGGTCAAAGGTCATTTCCGGTCACGTGACCGGACCCGAAAGAGACGTCACAGGGGTCATATGCAAATTTTCGAGGTCAATACGCGCCCAGATACTCTTTATCTAGCCAAATGCGCCCAGATGCTGTTTATATACTACTCACAGCCATATGACGGAGGTCGTCATCGTTATACGGACTTACTTCTCGGTGTTGGAGTCTTCCTCTTGCGTATCTGCCGGAAAAGAACATATATTGCATTTGGTTAAAAGTAATTTACGATCCTTTCACCTGTTAGTCATATATAGCTCTGACTATAATAACACCATTGATATCATATTTTAACAGGTATAAAGCAGCAGTTGGCATTTGATTCTTTATACGTAAGAGGGAATTGTAATTAGACATTACGGGCCAGTCTCCCTTCTCGGGTAGTAGCAGACAAAAGGCGATGTACATGATCGCTTGTAAACCTATCGCCCCATGTTTGCACAGCAAACACTATATTCTCCACTAGTTAGTTCGACGATCGCTATCTTCTAACCCAGCTAGGACATTTTTTTGTTGCGAAAGAAAAGGATATGAAAAGGGACACTAATCACCAGGACATTCTTAACCATCACACCAACATCATTTAAACTGTTGACCGCTTCTCTCTCGCAGGAACATAGCCTTTGTTTATGTTTACTATGATTGTCTTTTTGAATTTGGTGCTAAAACTGTTATATGGAATACGGAATAGGTCTTTTGATTATGGACGCGGGTATTCTGTAATCGATGATGCGGTTCATTCTATAACACTTGTGTCAATAACATCGAGCTACCCGTGCATTTATTACACGTTTTAGCACGGTTATACGAAATCAACACCCAAATTCCATTTCACAAGTCGAATGAGGAAAGAGACGTTTGCTTTCATCTCCCTAGTATAATCCGTGGCGTGTCCTCCTCCTCCTACTCCGCTTTACTCACTGCACAGCGGGTCGCATAGGTGTGGCGCGAGATAGGGTGGGGCGAGAGACCTGGGGTTTTCGCTACCTGAGATTCCATGGGCCAGACTTGCACCCTACAGTAGAATGGGTCGACTGCGCATGCGCGATGAGTAGTGCTCGATGAGTAGTATAGAAAGGGCACGCGATCTCCCTATCCCTATAGGTGTGGCGCGGGATAGGGTGGAGCGAGAGACCTGGAGTTTTCGCTACCTGAGATTCCATGGGCCAGGCTTGCACCCCACAGTAGAATGGGTCGACTGCGCTTGCGCGATGAGTAGTGCGCGATGAATAGTATAGAAAGGGCACGCGATCTCCCTATCCCTATAAACTAACCCATGGGGGTGAATGAACCCATGGGGGTGAATGAGCACTCGTACAAGTAACAATCGAATATAACAAACAAATAAATTACAAGACCTTTCTGAAGTTTAATTGTTGTTTCCATTGATTAACGAAGCGAGACAAATTTTCACACAGACAGTATCACTCTCCATTTGAGAGACCACATAAACTCGTCCACTGACATTGGCACGATGCCAACCGAGACGGGAGCATCAGTGGACGAGTTTTTCAAGAAAGGGAAGAAAGGTTGTCAAAGTTTAGAATATGTTTGAAACCTTTCATTATAATCTTTGTTGATAATCAATTTGGATAGTGCAGTAGAATAGAAATAATGTTTTTATTGGCGTGCTCAATAATTATTTTATGCACGGTTGGCGTGGGAAAGTTTATAAATTTTAGAGCGCGGGCTTCACTCTTGCTCTAAAATATAAAGTTTCCCACACTATCCGTGCTTAAAATAACCATTGAGCACGCCTATGAAAGCATTATTTCTTAAATAATGAATGACGGACCAGACGCGTTGCCTCATTTATTTCCTCATAGTACATGTTACTTTGGGTCCATCTCAGAGAATGACTGTTTGCTTGTATTTGTTAACAGGGAGGAGGTCTTGAGAGCACAATTGACATTGGCGAAGGAGAGAAACTTGCTGGGATTACCTCCCTTCACACCTGAGAAACGAATGGCAGGATTACACCAAGAACTTTTTGAAGACATCAATGCCAAAATTCACAAGTACAACATTATTGTGCTATTCTGGAACAAACAGATGGCAGAGTACAACGTCGAGAGAGACATTGGAAAAGTCTTCAAGAACTGGGAAGGATACTTAAAGAGAGAAGACGGAGACTGATCAAACAATATGTGTATAGTTTTACGTTTCTAGTGTGGGCCCACAGGAAAAAGTGAATTGGAAGTGATATAAAAGCAGTGTTTCAGAACCGATAGGGCATATCGGCCATGTAAGGCGAAGTGACGTGAATTTACGGGATTTCCAAAAGTGGCAAAAGGGGAAGTTGTCGGCCATTGTTTCATATGCTAACATGTGAAGTCACGTTGAAAAGCGGTATCCCTCTTACATGAACTATATTCCAATGATAGTCTCTAAAAGGATATGTGATGTTGCTCGGAAATAATTTCTTTGTTTTCAATTTTCAATTCAATTCAAATTTATTTTCTCCACGACTGCATGGTGAACTTTCAGATTCGAAGCAGAGATGAGATACTGCATAATAATAACTTTATGGTTGATCAAACAGTGCTGTGTGGCTTTCTCATGTATCCTCTAGGCATTTGTAGGGAGGATTATCTCTTTCAACAATGTTCAACAAAAATACTACACCTCAATCTAAAACCATTCTTGTATCTTTGAAGTAATCAAACTTCTTAATGTATTGTGTGGAAATGTAGTTTTGGTTTTGGACTTATCACATGGCAGTGTGACTAACGACATAAGACCTGCGAAGTAGGGTAGGAATTAGGACTCCGGCGCCCACTGAACTCTTGGAAATCCCCCCGCCCCAAGTTGAAATCTTGCCTATATTAAGATTGGCACAGCCCAAGTCAGAATGACCATTGATTTTCATCAAAAATCACTAGAAATTTTCATCAAAAGTAGATCAGCTCAGAACTTGCTGGTAACAGTCCCCTAATGCACCTTCATGCAAAAAAATTAAGGTTCTAATGTCAACGATTCTCCTTATTTTGACGACGAAAGGATTCGGATGGACTCACTCACTCACTGACCACCGGACAATTGGCAGATGGTCGCCTACTTCGTAGGAATAATTTTTTTGAACTTGTGATAAGATAAGGGATTTATATTGCGAAAGCGATTCCTGTCCGTCTGGTAATAAATTGGCTTGTTTGTGCGATATCTCCACGTGTCATGGATTGGTACCATTTTTTTTATATACGTTATGCATGGTTTAAAGAGGAGTCCTATTCAGTTTGACGTCAAAAGGTCTCAGGTCAAGGTGGTTGAAACTCAGTAAATCATTGAAAATTGTTATGTTTACTTACAGTTCACAGATGTGGATTGTGATGGCAAAGAAGAACCCTTTTGATTTGTACTCCTCGGCCAATATTGTCTCAGTTGTCCATACGTCTGTTTGTTCACCTGTTTTTTTCACATTATCTCCTGAAAAATTATAGCCAGGCTTTCCAAATTCATACACCACGTGCATCTGGTGATGGATCAGCAGCCTAGTGAAGATGACTGGCCTTGGCCTATTTCTCTAGGTCAAATTTTAGTTTTGGCGATAGCTTTTGAAGGATTACCTCTAGGCTCTCCAAATGCATGCTACGTGTACATACATGTATGCAAATGGTGACTGACTAAGAAGCTCTTCCAATTTGACTGACCTTGACCTATATTATCAAGGTCAAATTCTAGTTATTGCAGTATCCCAAGGGATCATGGCTTGGCCCTTCCAGTTAATCACCAATTGCATGTCCTGTAGTCTAAATTTGAACTCTGTTCAATTTGACCGACCTTGGCCTACTTCATCAAGGTCAAATTCTAGTTAGTATGATATGTATTAATGAGTTACAGATTGGCATGCATGGGCGTATATTGAAGTACATAAAAAGGCTCTAGTTACAAGACATATAAAGGAAGTGGGAAGAGGTGCCGACATACTGTTGTTACTAGAGTAAATCCTTCTGAACATGTGCTGAAATGCATACAATAATTGGTCTGAGAGCACATGGGTTTGGCGAAAAAACCTTGCTTTCAAATTTACCATCACAGGCAAAATGTTTTTTGCTATGCTAACATCACATATCCTTTGATGTCGTTAAAATACGTTTATGCTGCTCGACACCTTGTGACTTCATAGGTTAGAACAATTTGAAAGCAAAGCTTGTGATATAAATATTTTACTGTGTACCAAAGTCTAATTCCAAACTTCAGAGTCAGAATGTGAATACTGTAAATGCTGTATTATTCATGCGGATCTTACTTTCACAATAATTGATTTCTACGAAAGATAATCCCCATTTATATACCTCCCAACTTGGCTATTACATCGGCTTATATATGCGTAGGTAAGGAGGTTCCCGACATCGGCTTATATATGCGTAGGTAAGGAGGTTCCCAACATCGGCTTATATATGCGTAGGTAAGGAGGTTCCAGACAAATACAATTTTAGATCTACTGCGCATGTTTCTGCGCATCCACCAAATCTGCGATATTTAAAGGTAATTTAATGGAAAAGGAGGTTCCCGACAAATACAATTTTATGTCTACTGCGCATGTTTTTGCGCATCTACCAAAACAGCGATATTTAAAGGTAATTTAATGAAAAAGGAAAATATAAGCTTTTAAGAGAACAACAGTCCAATATTTGAATTGGATAATGTATTTTCCAAATTTTAAGGCAATACGATCTTAACAAAGGAATGTTGGCAAATTGACATAGCGAAATCTGGTTAGGTTGGCTTCACGGTCACAGTTTCCCGTCTTGAAGAAAAGCCATGTGACCCCCCCAATTTTTATTCCATTTTTCGATCCAGTATTGTTTCAGAAAGATATTGAGGCATTGTGGAAAAAAAAGACATTTTAACTTGTAAGAAAATATGAGCTTTTTCTATGAAAATGGAGGCATTTTTCATAGAATTCCGATCTAATCCCATACATTAGAGTAAGGTTAAACTATTATAGTACACCATATAAATTCCTCGAGTATGCAAAGCTAATCCCGGTGAAACATATTCTTATCGAATGCATAGATTTTAAGATGGTAAGAGATGCTTTTTATCGAGCGACTACTTTGGAAGATCTTTTTAGTCGGGTGAGCGAGGATTGCATCTTGGGTTATTTGAGAGAAATCGGGCTGTTACATAAGTTTTAATGTGTGTATATTTTAATGCGTTGGCTTACTAAGTTAGTGACTTGAGTACTTAGAATTTTGTTTGATCGTCGCTATATAGCTGAAATATTGCTGAACGCGACATTAAACCTTAATTCCCTCTCTCTCTCTCTCTCAAAACTAAACCCGGTGACCCTTGAGTTTTATCCGTTATTTTGAATGTTTGAGCAACCGCTTGATGAATATAAGAAAAATGACATTTTACATGAATTCCACCGTGACGGAATCACAGTTGGGAAGACTTTTTTTTATTCAAAGCCATGTACTCGGAAATTCCGTGGTCATACCCATGTAGTTTTATGTTTAGTTTGCTGTTCTATATGACATCAGTTTACGATCCATGAAAAATCAGATGATGCAGCATTTTCAGTAAATCATGCCACGAAATGTTCGTGACGGAATCACCTGAAACGGACATGACTATTGACTGGTGTTGCTTGTCTATTTTTGTGCTGCTCTGTTTCAATCTGATTATTCTTATATGATATCTCTTTCTAACATACAGTACCCAAGGATGATAAGACTTTTTTAATCGTGAGAAAAACGCGATTGAATCATCACAGGGGTTAAATCTAGTCCTGTAACGTTCTTTCTGTCGTGATGGTTATCAAGGTCTGCCATATCCATACTGCAGAAAATATTTATCTCTCTTTTTCTTGAAAACAGATAATTAACAATATTTTCCAGCAAAATAGTATAATCAGCCATTTATTTGAGAACCAGAACAATGACCGACTATTTTACTTATGTGGATCATTCATTCAGTGCCACTACAGGGTGTATGTATAAAAGTAGTACCACTACATACGGATCAGCTTGGTATTATGGCCAGTTTTTCGTGTATTTTTTGGGGGAGGGGGGGCTTTTTCAAACAAATAGATACTGTTTTGAATTGAAACTCTGGGAAAGAAATCTGCTACTCAGGAAGCAACTATTCTTTTGAGTTTTACTATCTCCACTATTGCAGCCAGTCAATCGATAGTCTCTAAAAATGATACTCGGGTATCACAATGAGTTAAAAACTATTTTTTCCTGTGAGTCATAAATTACAATATACTAATTTACAAATGGAAGTACAGTGCAAGAAAATCTAGATTATGCAAAGAAAAGTTCACTTGCGATGGATGGTATCTGTCTCAATCCTCAATCAAGCAACAGCATTTATCTTCTGAATCACCTTTCTATATATGCCCATGGGCCTAGTTGTTACATATATTCACCAGATTTGCATTAATATCGCACCACAACAACCTAAATAATATGTCTGTGAATTTTCAGGTTGCTGTGATTTGTCAGTATCAAGATATTTAGATGTTTTTGAGGGTAACACTGATCCTGTTAGAAGAACAGCAACATCCCACAATAAATGACTCTTAATCTTAAAGGGATGCTTCAATCAATTCAATTATATTTTTATCGTGAAGGTTGTACTTCAAAATATAAGTGTGCCAAATATTTCTTGCCACTAAAGATTGGAAAGTATATTTTAGTCATCTCCTGAAAGCTATTTTCTTGGCGAGATTGACGAAATTTGGTGCTCTGAGAACCAAATAATTTCAGGCTAATGTCTTGTAGAATTCTAAATTACGTCAAAGACCTCTCGTATCGTCAAATGAAAAGAACAATGAAAAGATGCAATATTGTTTTTTTTCTATGAGCTTACTTTCAACATTAAGCATATATGAACACATTCTACCGTCGCATCAAATCGTACGTATTACTAACTTTAACAATGAATACACATCGTTGTGGAAGTTGTCTGCAACTGGACGTTCCATTGCTAATAATGCAGCATCATCAGTTCAAACAGCGTCGTTTTCTTGCACCACAAGTGGTGGCAAATATGCCAGTGCTCAGGAATAAGACACAGAATGAATAAAATAATGCTTTTCCGTACGCAGTTACGAGATATGTGGTAAGACTTTATATTTAGGTAAAAAGCTTTATTATAGAAACATATTTGAAATGAGTGAAGCATTCTGTACCAAACTGTCATGAACCTGATTGAAGCTAAGATATATTTATCATCATCTAAGATTGTAATATTTTTCTTAACAGTTAGCTATTTTCATATGCCAATGATGGGCAATTGTGTACCTTCCGTGCTATCGATACAATTGTACAGATATGGTACAGATAATATAATTATAAGATACTTAGTAAATTTAGCCAGCAAGGCGGTTTCATGTTATATTCAATGGCAGAAAGTTATTCAACTCATTTGATGACAACTGGCATAGTCTCATATAAAGGGTAACACTATCTAGTGTATTCATCTGTCATCTACGACAGACTCACTTTTCTGAGGGTTTTGTTTGTTGGTTATCCAAAAGAATGAAATCAAACGAAAGTGACGTTAGTAACACAAGTGACGTTAGCAATGTTTACTCGTCGTAAGATTTGGTAATTTTTGTGTACTATATTGTTGGCAGTGGGTACTCTTATCCATACCATTTCTAAGATCTTATGTAAGTGTCTTGTACTGCAAAACAGTGATTGAATTTGTCGAACATCATCTACCGTGACAGAGCGGACTTGAACACCATTTTAATATTTTTTTTATCTCCATTATTCCCGTGGCCCTATTTTTTTTTTACTAGCTTGACGAGTCAGTAGTGGTCAGATAATGACAAGTATGTAATGGTTATAACTGATTCATCTTGTTTTTCTTTGATCATCATGATTTTTAATTGTTGCAGTTATCATTATTTCTATGACCGGTGAAAATGATAGATTTGGTACCCTTTATAACAGAATATGCCAACATTGTCTTGCATCAGATTGTAACTTTGTAACGTTCATAAAGTTAGACCGCGGTTCGCAGTTCGTTATTCGGGACCAGTCATTCAGCGCCCTAGACTGTAGTACTCTCTGTTAATTCAAGATATTAACAGACAGTGATAGTGTACTGTTCCAGCTGTCTCCCCTTCAGTGATTGGTCATTCGACCCCGCCATTTTAAACTAAGACAAGTATCCTCATTGGACCACTATTTATAGGAGCCACCCCAATCTTCATACACAACCACGTGACTGTCTCAGTTGACCGATGACATAGCGCGGCCTCGTTTTCGATTTCAAAATCTGGCGTCTAACTGGGAAAATGTTGCATCACCTTATCATTGGCCCTCCACAGAAGGGTCCAACACTATAGGCTAAACAGCGCCCCTAGCAGCGCCCCCTGGCGTCAGATTTGGGATATGAATATGCAAAGATATGGGTGCACTCCACACTTGCCGCGGTTTCGCACAAAGTGGCCCCTCCTTAATTTCATAATAGGGAAGGTCGCCTGTTTTTGACAGCATGGTAATTCTTCTTCCCTTTCTACTAACTGATATCTATAGCATCACCCTGCTGGACGTAACCATTTCTTCAAACAAGGATATAACAATTGCTTGCTTATCACACCTACGCGCCACTACAGTGTTAATCGTTTCCGGAATTGAATATCTGGCAGGCCAAAATCCTCACTTTTTCGGGAAACGAAAATGATGGTTCCTTTATGGCGATAAAATTTTTACAAAAAACGAGTAGATCGACCACCTGTTTTCGCCCCTTTTTAAAATTCCCGTTGGACGAAGAAACTTTCAAATGTCTAACAAGAAAATCATTTCGTTTGTTTTCTCTGGGTGGTGGGTCGAATTTGACACATTTGCGTACATTTTATGGTGTGTTTTTTTCAGAAAAGTTGAAGAAGGATTAAGAAGGATTGCACGTCTTTCCTTTTCAATTTGAATAGATTACTTGTCTCCTGGAATAATGGCACGAGTGTGCCCATTCGGAAAATATATACTTTTACAGGGGTTTTGTTAACGAGTTTACATATATTTAAGGCCGAAGACCCTAACCCATGTCTATTTTTAACCGCACATCATTTAGGTGTGGAGCGCACCCCGTAGAGCATGACATTCTCTCTTGATATGCAGAGTTTAGAGTTCAAAGTACTCATAATAAAAAAATACAGATTTTCATATCTGAAGAAATAATTGCTGGTCTCCTCGAATAATGAACTGCGAACCGCGGTCTGACTTTATGAACGTACTTTGTAGGGCATCATTATTGTATAGTTTATTATACATGTAGCTGTTTCATCAGAAAAGCTACAGATATGTGACATAATATTCATATATCAATTGTTTTGCAGTCACTGGGCAATTATTTGTTTTAAATTAGACGGGTCCCATCCAAGAAAAAACTAACATTTTTTCCTGTCAAAGTTTTCTCAGTGATTCCGTCATCCTTAGCATATATGCCCTTTCAATTTAGCTGAGGGGTCATCCTGGATTTGCCCTCAAATCCAATATGGCTGCCAAAATGTCCGCCTTTTCCGACTGAATCTCGCATATTTCAACTCGAAATCAATTTTCTAACCACAAAATACATGTTTTTCTGGTCTTATGTGAGGGTATGCATAATTAGTTAATTTTGGAATTATTTGCAATTGGTCTCAATAGCCAGTGTGGCGGCTAAACTCGTACTGAATCTCACTCTCACACTTTGTTTTGATGGAATATCTATGTTTTGCCCATGAAATTAGTTCTTTTCTGGTTGCATGGTATGACGAATCAAATGTCTTTATTTCAGAGTGATTTGTAGTCGACAAAAAATGCAATATGGCCGCCAAAATGACGACCAAAAATAATTGGATAGCTGCTGTTTCTGTTCGTCCAGTAGCGGACTGTATGCCTTGAAATTCAGGTAAGTAGTTGCTCAATACATTTAGATGATTATTAAAGCTTTCATTGTGTCAAACGGTGTCCTTGCCATGGTGTGACTGTGACGTCATGATGCGCCAGCATAGTCGAGTAGTCCTAGCAGATAAATAGTATTTTTTGGCTGCACTAGGGTGTTTGGGCGATCTGGGTTAAATCCTGGGTGCAAATGGGCTGTGTATGGTGACTCGGTAAATCTCTCGTGGTGCAGAAATATAAGACTGGGGGAAGCTCTCGAGGTTTAGATTACGTTTGGGGTGGTTTTGACCGGAAGTGACATGCTTACTCGAGGAGTAGTAGTGACCAGGCATATTTGGGTGTGCAGGGTAGTGTTTTTGGTGATGTAGGGTCCATCCTGGGTCGAAATATAGCATGTTCCGTATTGTAATAAAGCTCTCGTGGCGTAGAATATGACTCGAGTGCGGTCTATATGTGAGTGTGACGTCATCTGTAACGTCATCTGTGACATCAGTATTACAGAAAATGCAGATACACGCGGGGTACGCACTTGAGACATCTCGACATAAAATCCAAAACACTAGTCCACCGGAGCGACTAGTGAAATGTGGCCCTTGGAGATGTATGAAGTGTATCCATAGAAGGCAGGTCACGCGACTGTGACGTCATTAGTAACAGAGAAATCACATTTTCGAATGCTCACCAGTGACTAGGCTCCTAGTTACTCCGTTATACACTAACATAATTAAGGGTAAGTAGTGGTATGTAGACCTTTGAGATACTTGTAGACACTGGGATGGAGCCAAAGAAGACGGATCACATGACTGTGATCTCTTCGGTAGTAGAGAAACCGCAGTTTGAGATGGAACGGTGCGTAGGTATGGGTGGATTGACCTTGGTTGTAAAGTGTTTTTTTTATAGACCATCATACTCTAAATGGCTAATGCACATAGCTACATATGTTTGAACGGTGTGCAATCATTTTGGCGTGGATTCATTTAACTTAAGGACGGGAAGCCGATATTATAAACTAATGCCATTATGAAAGCAGGTAACATTTATATCCAGATATTTTTAGATTGACACTTTCTTGGTAAAGTATAAGTACTTGTGCTGGATGAGTCAGTCCTGTGTGAAGCCCATTGAGCTGCAGGATCATGTAATAGGCATGCACGTCTGGTCATCCGTCCATCAACAATTTCTTGTCCAGCTCATATCTCGGTTACTGTTTGTTGAATAACACCGAAACCTTTGTGGAAGATGCTTAGTACCTTGACCATTATGTGCACTGTCTTTTTTTTTAAGTGTTTCGATGATTTCTCATGGAGTTATGGCCCTTTATCGTCCTTCCGGCAACAGTGTCTTGTCCGTTCCGTATCACTGTTACTATTCGACGGACAACTTCATAACATGGAAGACACTTATTACCTTGCCGATATGCACTGTCAAGTTTTATACGCATTTCAATAACTTCCCAGAGTTATGGCTCTTTATCATGTCCGGTAACAATTTCTTATCCAGTATATATCTCGGTTATTATTCGATGGCAACTTGAAACTGAAAGGAAGATGCTTAGTAGCATGCAGATGTGCATTTTGTTTACGCTTTCCGATGATTCATGAGTTATGGCCCCTTTTTCTGCCCCTCAGCAATTTCTTTTTCAGTCCATAATCTCGGTTTTTATTCGATGGACAACTTTGAAACTGACAAGGGAGATGCTTAGTAACTTGCAGATGTGTACTATCAAATTTTGTAGGTGTTTTGGTTATTGTTGTGGCCCTTTTCTAGTCCGTCGAGAATTTCTTGTACTGTCCGTATCACGGTCACTATTTGATGGATAACTGCCCGTGGGGCTTCCAGGGATTGACCTAGGATATCGTGCACATTCCAGGTCATGATAAGAATAGGCACCAGCCCCTCAGATAGCTTGTCGTCAGAGGGGACTAACTGGGGCACCCGTGAGGGTCCCGGGTGTTAAAAGGAATAGGACCCTATCCGTGTGGTTTCCGTGTGTGAAAAGGAATAGAAACCGAACGTAGTGATATGACTGACATAGTGTTGAAAGCGATATTAAATCATATTCACTCACTCCCACCCTTGATAGAAACTTTGAAAATTATATGGAACATGCTCAGTATATTGCAGATGTGCATAGTACAGTTCTTCACCTCGTTCTACTCATTTGTGCCTCTTTTCGTGCACTTTACCTATGTCTGCCAATATGTGTTGCATTCTGGTAGTACTTGTACAACTTTGAAAATTACTTGCTGCATGCTTGATAACTGTGCGTGTGCAATAACTTTCCAAACTCGTAGTTATTGTCCCTTTTCCTGAATACATAGTTGCCCAGGCCATGAGCCTAAAAAGAAATGTTTGAACTTGCTTGGTACATGCTAGTACCTGTCCTCTGCTAAGGCCGATTCCCAGTGTTTAAAATCTTTATCTTTCATTGAACCGTTTATAAAAGTAATGTTTTTAAGGCTGAGCGGGCAATACACTATTTAGGTGCTACCTTGTCTTATACTTTACCAAGAAAAGTAACTGGATATAGGACCGAAATTAATTCTGCGGTACATTGCAGAGAAGAGAAAAGATATAATGGTTTTGAATAAGACCGGTGGCAGTAAATCGCTGATGTTTCCCGCATTGTCCACGGTACACAAGCAGCTAAAATTCGATTTTTTTTCTGTCAAAATCACAAATTAGGCATATGTACATGCGAGGGTAGTCACGTTCCTTTCTCTGCAACCAATGAGCTGACCCCTCTCATTCGTATTCGTTGAATATTATACCTGGCCATTTAGCTAACAGCACGGGTTCAATCTGCGGGTCTGAGTGAAGGAAAGGAATAGGGACGATGATGTGGACCATACTGGGCCCAATGTTGGGAATTCTATGTGAAGCTCGTGTTGTTTTAAGTCATACAGCACGCAGGTGACCCTTGAGATGCATGAAGAGACTGAAGTGTAGCAAGAGAAAATAGGTCATGTGACTGTGACGTCATCCGTAGTAGAGTAGGCGGCTATACCCATATACACTAACCCAAAGTAGTGGGCATGTTGACATGGTAACAGGGTGCCATCTTTAAGATCTCATGATGTAGACTATGATTGGTGTGGGTTTTGCCGGAAGTGACGTGATTGTACGCATGCGCAGTCGAGTAGTAGAGAAAGATGGCCCTGTTTGGGCCATAGATGTGCCATCATGATTCTGATTGAGCCATGCAGGTGGATGTGGGGAATACCGTGGCAGGGTTCCTCCACTACCTTGATTTTCCTGAAAGTACTTGAATTCCACTTCGATCAAGAAACTTTATATTGTCGAAAAAGGTCTTTGAATTGAGTTTTTCTACTGCCAAAGGCCCTTGAAATTTGAATTTGAGTGCTTGAAAAGTTATTGAAAAGTTTTTGATTCTTGCCGCTTTGAAGTCTAGGAAGTCTGTGCGATAGGGTGTAGTGGACATTGAATGATGGGTCTGTCTAGCCTGAGTACAGTATCTCACACCCAACCTAGGGGAGTCATGGGGAGTACAATTCTCGTATGCTATTGTCCATGTGTCAGACGAATCATGTTCGCTGTTCTCCAATCAATGGTCGTCCTGTGAGAACCGGGCGGCTACAGGATACTGTATCGATAAAATATCCTGGAACGGCGGTTTAAGCATTTCCATAGAATAGCTTTTTGTTACCTTCACTCACTCATTCGCTCAAGAAAAAGTGATCAAAATGTGAAAAAAGCTCAAGACGACGCATGCCCATCATATGGGTTATTGTATAGGGGTGTAGCCGCTTAGTCCCAAGTATGGCCCTAATCTAACTGTATTTGCGCTTTCTCTACTACTTACATCACCGTCACGTGACCCATTTTGTCATGCTACTCTCCATTTTCGAGGCCCACATGCCACTAGTTGCCAGCATATGGGGGTGTCCTTTTCATCCACCCTATTGCGCTTTCGACTGTATCTTCGCTTTCCCTACAATTCCCGAGCGTACATGAGCACCGTGGCATAACAGTCACACAGTAACTTTACACGACGAGCTTTGCATAGAATTTCCCACTTTGTGCCCAGTATGGTCCACACATACCAACTGTACAACCAGGGTCACAATCCACACGAACGTACGCACCATTCCATCCCAAATTGTAGTTTCCTTACTACCGAAGACGTCCCATCATGTGATCGGCCTTCTTTGGCTGTACTCCACTGTCTTCATGTGTCTCAAATGTTTAAATACCACTACTTTACCCTACATGTTAGTGTATAGCGGAGTAGCTAGGAATGTAGTCCTTGTTGAGCATTTCAAAATATGGTTCTCAGTTATGTGAGCCTCCTTCTCTGGATACATTTCAGGGTTTACAAACATCTCCAAGGTCTAGATTTCACTAGTCGGCCCTGTGGACTAGTTTTCAGTAGTGTGTGTGGGGATGTCTCAATTGCGTACTCCGAGCATATCTGTGCTTTCTCTACTACTGACGAGATTTCAGATGACGTTAAAGATGTCGTCCCGAGGACAGCACTCGAGTAATATTCTACACCACGAGAGCTTGCATGCTATATTTCGACCGAGGTTGGTCCCCAGCTCACGCAAAACACTACCCTGCACACCCGAACATGCCTGATCACTACTCTTCCTGGACTGCACAAGCGCACCACAGTGGACCACTTCCGGGTCAAACCATCCCCAAACGTGTTCTACATCACAAGAGCTTCCCTCAGTTTTATTTCACATCATAGATTAAGAGAGTTTTAACATCATGCATGCACTGCCCATTCGGACTCAGGGTGGTACTTTGATCACCCATTCACACACTTGCGCAGCCAAACATTGCTATTTGTATTCTAGTCGACTGTACATGCACATGATGATGTCACAGTCACACCATGCCCAGGACACTGCAGGACTAGACACGAGAGCTTCGATATGTATCTAAATGTATTGGATGACTGAATTTCTGCAAAATATACGCTCCGCTACTGGATGAGCAGCTTAATGTATCCAATTCAATTGTTTTTGGTTGCCATTTTGACGGCCGTATTGCATTTTTTGTCGATACAAATTACTCTAATATAAAGGGATTTGATTAGTCCTACCATGCAACCAGAAAAACTCTAATTTCATGTGCACAAGATAGATTTTCCAGCCAAAACGATTGTGCAAGTGACATTGAGTACGGTATGGCTGCCACTGGATTTTTGAGACCATTTGCAAATCATTCTAAAATTAATTATGCGTACCCCCAACATACGACTAGAAAGAAATTTTGAGGTTATAAAACTGATTTCGAGCAGAAATTTGAGGGCAAGTCCACGGTGGCCCCTCAGCTAACTTGAAAGGGCATATGCCAAGGATGACGGAACCACTGAGAAATGACAGGAGAATTTCTTAGTTTTTTTCTTGGTTTATTTATATCCTATTAGAGATACATACATGTACATATACAATAATGTAAGTATGTGATATTAAATAGGAAATTGTTTAATGTGGTCTTCAGTGTTTGTTTGTATAGTTCGCTGTACCGGATTGAGAACAAACCAGGTTTATTACACATACATGTATAAATAATGAACATAAACATTCTTTTAGGACACATAGTCCAAGAGCTAAGGCACCTTTAATCACACGCTGGATGCCAAAGCGTTGGAGCATGTTTTCTATATCAGACTTTTGTGCGGAATCATAAAATGCACGTCTTGGTGGTCCAAGCTGCCGCATTTTGGATGAAAAATGGGAGTTTTCGATTTTTTGACCAAATTTTCAACGAAATTTATAAAAACGAATGTATAATTACCAAATATATAACTGCGCCTCCATATTTAGCTCCAAATTGATGATGCTAAACCGATCCAGACACACACCGGAGACAAAGCCATATGTAATTGTCACGAGGCGATTTCGTCCAAAATGAGGTTAAATTAGCCCAAATCCATATAACATATCAATAGAATTATCTCGCTGATATAATTATCTCTAACAGTAGGTTATTTTCATGCACCCATAAAACTGACTACAGCCATTGAGAATTCAGCAATACCAAATACGCCCATGGTCACCGGACTCGTGTGGCGGAATTTGTCCTAAAGCTACCCTACCCCCTTTTTCGACAGAATCTGCAAAATGTGTTTGTTTTTTGCAGAGTGAGCGAGTAGGATTAATCGTCGTTTTCAACCTTTTTTCAGTCGTATAACGACGGTGCCTACATGTGCCAGAACACTAGTGTCCACAGTTCCTATTATCCTGGACACTGATCCGCCCAGCCAGTACAGCACCCGGTCACTCGCCCAAGTATTTACCGAGCTCAACGTTGCTTAATTCGGTGATCTGACGAGAACCGGTGAGCTAACGTGGTACGAGACCACGATTTGGCTTCACCACGATATGGCTCTTCTTCGCGAATAGAGATGAAAACTTCAACAACCTGTATTTGAGTCCTGCTGTATCAAAAGACGCAATTTATATCAAACTGACGGGTCATACTGACGTCACGTTGATGTCATGAATTCCAAACGATATTAAACATTTTTTCTCAAAGTTTCTTTTTTTTAATTTTTTTTTATACGGATATATTTAACTGAATACAACTGTTTCTGTTGAAATATAATAATTGAATGTCCTTGGTAAGGAAAATGAGCAAAGCCTCTACACAAAAGGAGAACTGAAATCGGCAAGGCAGACAAGGCAGTTTTTCGGTGATTAGAATAATAAAAGTATCATAGGTGATTAACATTGTACAATTATTATCGTTAGATCACATGTTGGCTTCTTAGTGCAAGGACATTTATCTTTTGAGTATTTGTTGTTTGTGAATTATTGGCAACAAGCATTTCTTTGAAATCGGACCTTTACTATTAACAAAACTGTTGGTGCCAACTTTTCTTTCCAGAGTTTTAAGTATTTTGAGTGGGCGCTCTTTTGAACTTTTCGCGGTGTCACCAGAATGACTGAAAATCGAGAGCCAAGACTTTCCAAGGTTCCCTTTTGTGTATTGTAATTAGAATATTACAATGGGCCAATTTTTAGCCCAGTTGTGTTTATTGTGCAAAGTTATCAAAACTGAGAGATATCCAAGCATAGCCTGGCATCTTATACTCATTTTGAGTCTATTTACTTTTCTTCAAGATTAAGATAGTGGTAAAATTCAAATGGCGGTCACATAGGAGTCCTCTGAAAATCTTTTTTCATCTTGCTCGTATAATTGAAGGCGGCATTATTCTTAGCTCATTGCATTAACTTAAACAGAGGGATCTCTAAGCATAGCCTAACACCATACGCTCCTTTTGAATCTATTCACATATCCCGAAGTTCAAGATTTGATGGTCAGAGTCAAAATGGGGGTCATCTGAAAATAGTATTTTTCATGCAGATGTTTAGTTCATGGCATTTTTCTTAGCTCACTTTGCAAATACTTTCAAACCGAGAGGTAGCTAAGCATAGCCTAACATCTTATGCTCATTTTTTGCTTTTCTCCAAGATTAAAATATCATGATAAAATTCAAAATGGCGGTCATATGAAAATCAGACTTGTTTTTAGTCTTGCTCGTATAGTTAAGGGATCTATTCTTAGCTCATTGTGCTAACTTATCAAAACAGATGGATCTCTAAGCATAGCCGAACATCTTACGCTCCTTTTGAATCTATTTACATATCGCTATGTTCTAGATTTGATGGTCAAATTCAAAATGGCGGCCATATGGGAGTCTTATGAAAATCATACTTTTCAGGTTTCGCGTTTAGTTCAAGGCATTATTCTTAGCAAGTGTGCAAATATATCAAAATTGAGAGATATCTTCTCATTTTGAAGCTATTTGCATATTCCCAAAATCGAAATATTATTAAACTCAAAATTGCAGCAATGTGGGGTCATCTGGAAATCCTGCTTTTCCATGTTTCTTGTATAGATAAAGGTATTATTCTTAGTTGATTGTGCAAATTTATCAAAACTGAAGGCTCTTTATCAAAGTCCAACACCTTGTGCCCATTTTGAATCTTATTGCTTAGTGTTCTCTCCATATAAAACTACAGTACAGTTGTTTCATGTACTGGGCCTCAGTTACATAGGGAGACGTCATAATGTATTCGTGCGCACTGGCATAAAAGTCATTGATGCCATATAAAGTAATAACAGGCGGTCCGTGGGAGTGTTGCTCAGATCCCATGCCCAGTGAAATTGCTGAATGATACACAGCACACACCTCTATGACCGCACACGGGATTTGTGCTGGACAACACGAATACATTATGACGTCTCCCTATGTAATTGAAGCCCGGTTCATGAAACAACTGTATTGGAGTTTTTTTATGGAGAGTATTGCAAAGTTATTTCAAGCATTATATATTATCAATATCATGGAAAAAAAGAAAATTTACGCAGAGTATAGGTTCCAAAGTAGACGACTAATTAAAATAGACAGACTAGAATTCGCCTTTTATACCTTGTAGTTTCAACCGTGAATTTTCATACACATCTTTGGGAAATCTGTAATTTAAAAAAAAATAGCGGCCATGTTTGGATTGGATTTTTGAGGCACAATACACTGTTATTTTTTGTCACATACTCAGATAAATAGAGTAAACATATTATTTTAGTGAGTTGAATGCGACTATAGTACCTAGCTGTTTATGGAAATTGGAAATTTTACTGATGATGAGGGGTGGGGTATAGAGATGCGTGTCTAGGCCACACCCACTACAGAATTTTTGGAAAACGACCGGATTACCTTGAAAAATCTCAGAGAATTTCTCCAGAATCTGATAGGGTGGGGTTTTGAGGGTGGGGGGGTGTGAATTGTGGTCCGACTGCCACAACCAACACCTATCATCGGGCTAAGAGGCATAATGTGTTTATGCATAGGCTTAGGTATCTGCCAACAACACCTACAAAATTTTGAAGGTGGGGGAGCTCATAAATAGCATTTCAGATCGTTTTGAGATCTTTGCCGATTTACGTCACTGAGATACTGAGCTCAAAATAATATTAAACATTGTATTATTTACTTAATAAATCACTGGTATACATTATTATACTGTGTCTTAAAGCTTTCAGTTTTCCGTCTGTTCATTGTTTCTACCACACAACATGACAAAGGACATGCAATTACTGTACTGCAAAACAAAACATTTGTTTTCTGTTAAATACATCAGTCTGCTACCCTGCAAACAGCGGGTAATACGCTGTATATTAGCACAACCAAGGCACGCAGCATATGGATACGGTCTGCAACGTAGGATATCAGTCTAAATGTCTGGAAAAATAATTAGTGGAAAAAAGTAAGTGAAAAATTCCGAGAAAAAATACGTTGAAAGACGTATGGAATTCATGACGTCACCGTGACGTCAGTATGATGACCAGTGAGGCATATGTTGCATCGTTTGATACATCCTGACCCAAATACAGGTTGTTGAAGTTTCACCTCTCCATTCGTGAAGATGAACCAGTTGGTGGAGCCAACCGCTTTCTCAACAGAAATAATCGCATTTAGCAGATTCTGCCGGGTAGTGGTAACTTTATGGCGAATTTCGCTACAAGAGTCGAGTGACCATGCTCATATTTGGTATCGCTGAATGTCCACTGGCAGTCGTCAGTTTTCTGAATGCATGAAAATAACCTACCCGTTGAAATAAAGATATCAGAAAGATAATTCTTGCGATATGTTATATGGATTTGAGCAATTTTAACCTTATTTTGGATGAAATCTTCGCGAGAGACCACATATTACATGTTTTTCTTTTTCTCGCGTTTATGTTCGGACCAGTCAGCACCCTCAATGTGGAGCCAAAAATGGAGGCGCAGTTACATACTTGGTAACTATACATTCGTTTTTATTAATTCCCTTGACAATTTTGTCCAAAAAGACGCATTTTTCCTCCAAAATGCAGCAGTTTTGACCACCAAGACGCGCAAATTCAGACTCCGCACAAAATTCCGATATTGAAAACATGCACAGAGCTTTTGTCCTCCGACGTACGATTAAACGTGTCCTAGCTCTTGGACACATAAATTATCAAAGACTTTACATGTACACATAAGTACACCCAATAACATTAAGTTTAGCATCTCTATTTTCGCTATCAGATGTATAAATGATCGGTTTTCTAAATATGGCACAATTTTTGTATGACATTCTTTACCACAGTCGGCAGAGAATAGACCCATATCAACATTTATCATTTAAAATCATACTTAATTAGGTTAGAGATAACCTCTCTAAAATTTAGGTGAACAAGTTGAATGTATTTAAGGAAGCTTCGTGTAATTATGGCATATGTCGATGATCTAAATGGGATACCATGCCCAGTTTGGTGTTCTGATCAGGTTAGGGCGATCCCGCTCTCTACAATGGAGGTAAAGATAGTGCCTCGGCACCGTAGCTCATCTGGCTGTAACTGGCGAAAGTAGCTGTAAGAAATTTTTACTGAAGAACTGCAATAGAGGAGGTTCTAACTTGTGTTGTCCCCCCTGAACACTGAATGATCCATGCAGTAATTTCCGGAGATTTCATGATAAAGTTTCATGAGAAATTCAAGATGCGGCCATATTGGATTTTCGAAATGGACCAAAAAAGGTATCTTGCACAACTGGACAACAAGGGGAACCTGTGAACCCAATTTGACGAAGATCCATGCAGTAATTTATTGAGAATTCACGATAACAAAATTTCATGGGTTAATTCAAAATGGCCACCTGGTGGCCATATTGGATTTTCGAATCGGACCAGATTTGAGAAAGATCCATGCCGTAGTTCCTGAGAAATCGCAATAACAAAGTTTCATGGGGAAATCCAAGATGGCCATCTAGTGAAAGATCAATGTAGTAATTCCTGAGAAATCGCGATAACATTTCATGGAGAAATCCAAGATGGCCGCCTGGTGGCCATATTGGATTTTCAAATCAAATCACAAAAGTTATCTTCACAATTAGACCCCAAGGGGAACATGTGTACCAAATTTGAGAAAGATCCATGCAGTAGTTCCTGAGAAATCGCAATAACAAAGTTTCACGGGGAAATCCAAGATGGCCATCTAGTGGCCATATTGGATTTTCGAATCGGACCGAAAAAGGTATCTTGTACAACTACAAGTTGTACCAAATTTGAGAAAGATCCATGCAGTACTTCCTGAGAAATCGCGATAACAATGGTTCATTGGGAAATCCAAAATGGCAACCTGGCCATATTGGATTTTCGAATCGAAGCAGAAAAGATATCTTGCACAACTAGACCCCAAGGGGGACCTGTGTACCAAATTTGAGAAAAATCCATGCAGTAGTTCCTGAGAAATCGCGATAACAATGTTTCATGGGGAAATCCAAGATGGGCGCCTGGTGGCCATATTGAATATTCAAATTGGACTAAAGTACACATTTTGTACAACTAGACCCAAAGGGGAACTGGTGTACCAAATTTGAGAAAGATCCATGAAGTAGTTACCGAAAAATAATGATGACAAGATTTCACTGGCAAATTCAAGATGGCCGCAATAGCAGCCATATTTATAATTAGATCGACACTGCATGAACAAATTCTGGTGTACTCATTGAGGGGAACATGCATCCCAAGTTTCAGCTTAATCGGCCAAGCGGTTTCAGAGAAGAAGATGTTTACGGACGACGGACAATCATGCCATGACATTAGCCCATCGGGCCTTCAGCCCAGATGAGCTAAAAAGGTCGTTTTTTCCTCAATAACTTTTGCTTCCTTCTTAACCAATGCATCAAAATTTCAGGCGCATTGATTTATCTATTGTTCCATGAAATAAAATTAATTTGCCATCTGAAGAACCAGCCAATGTTGTTTAAACAGCGCGAAGGATGTTTGGCCTATTATTATGCAAATTAGATAGGTGACAATTTACTTTTTTACTTCTATTGAATGCGGATAGATATGTCTGTATGCGCCTCAAGGGGATTTTGCTGAATGCATTATGTGAACGGATTTATTGGGCGAAAACGACCCTTTTTACCTCCATTTTAGACAGCGGGATTCCCCTAACCTGCTGATCTGAGTATCGGGAACAGTTTCAATGGGCATATGCCATTCCCTCTGTGCTCATCACTCTATGTGCCATACAGATAACATTAGCTATCTTGCCCCTTAAGCTTCATGTAACTCAAAATATTGTCCTGCAATCCGCTCGAAAATTCTTTTCAGCTGCTTTTCGTAATGCCTAGGCTTCATAGTGAAATTGACGTTGAACTTTTATCAAATTAACCAATCTTACAATTTGTTGTGATTAGCTTATTGCAGGATCTCAGAGAATGCTGGCAAATAGATCACCGAATTCATTTGAATCCGAACGACAAACAGCTATAACGCAAATACCACGCCAAATCTGAACTGATATGTCCGAGAATCCATCGGTCTAAATGTGAGGTGCCGAGGGAAGCTTTCCTGTAGAGTCATATGGTTCCTTTTAGGTCTACTCTTGTAAGAAGGTCTAAGAACGGGCGAGAAAAACTGTTTTGGTGAGGTCTTGGACCTGCACAAGACTATGTTTGACCTATGTTGTTTTCCGAATACCCACATGTTTACATGTATTTTCCACAGTTGTATTCATGTGTTGATAGCTGACAAGTTTACATTATTTACAACACTGAAGTTAACACTCCAAGGCACAGATTTTCACATGATACTCTGGGTCAGTTATAGTTCCTTGTGAATCTCAGGAGAGCACGTTCATCATTGCTTAGAACTTATGGATCCGTGTAGTCTAAGCAGCTTGTGATCTCTCCCTTGTCCGGAGTCCTTTCTCCATGACACCATGATAGCAGCTTCTGGAGTTCTTGTACCTGCAACAGATAACATAGAAAGACTATGCAGTTGAGGGCTATCAAAATAAGTTTATGAAAAAAACAAACAAAGAAGAAACTGCAACACGTATATCCCGCCCTGCACATCCACCATGTACACAGTATGAGCTGGAACGTATTTTATGGCCATCATGAAGCTCACCATTGACCTCCAATTGATTTGACCTCCTTGTAGTCACATGGTCAACATAATATTCCAACTGTCAAGATCATTAAATCAGACCACAAAATATCATTTTTCATGCACTGTGACTTTGACCTTCGACCTCAACATGATAGGCTTCTTTAGGCCAACAGACAACACACCTGTTAACTTTCAAGCGATCGGAAGTTCCGGAGTGAGGGACAAAAGGACAACGCAAAAGAATAATAATACTTCGACTATAAGATAGTGCCACGGCACTGTAGCTCATCTGGCTGTAACTGGCGAAAGTAGCTGTAAGAAATTTTCACTAAAGAACTGCAATAGATGAGGTTCTAATGTGTGTTGTTCCCCCTGAACATTAAATGATCCATGCAGTAATTTCATGAGATTTCATGATAAAGTTTCATGGGAAATTCAAGATGCGGCCATATTGGATTTTCGAAATGGACCAAAAAAGGTATCTTGCACAACTAGACCCCAAGGGGAACCTGTGTACCGAATTTGAGGAAGATCCATGCAGTAGTTCCTGAGAAATCGCAATAACAATGTTTATGGGGAAATCCAAGATGGCTGCCTGGTGGCCATATTGGATTTATGAATCAGACCACAAAAGGTATCTTGCACAACTAGATCCCAAGGGGAACCTGTGTACCAAATTTGAGAAAGATCCATGCAGTACTTCTTGAGAAATCACGATAACAATGTTTCATGGGGAAATCCAAGATGATCGCCTGGTGGCCATATTGCATTTTCGAATCGAAGCAGAAAAGGTATCTTGCACAACTAGGCCTCAAGAGGGACCTGTGTACCAAATTTGAGAAAGATCCATGCAGTAGTTCCTGAGAAATCGCGATAACAAACTTTCATGGGGAAATCCAAGATGGCCGCCTGGTGGCCATATTGGATATTCAAATTGGACTAAAGTACACATGTTGTGCAACTAGACCCAAAGGGAAACCAGTGAACCAAATTTGAGAAAGATCCATGAAGTAGTTACAGAAAAATAATGACAAGATTTCACTGGCAAATTCAAAATGGCCACCATGGCAGCCATATTTAAAATCAGATCGACACCGCATGAACACATTCTGGTGTACTCATTGGGAGGAAGATGCATGCTAAGTTTCAGCTTAATTGGCCAAGCGGTTTCCGAGAAGAAGATGTTTACGGACGACACACGACGGACAATCAGGCCAGGACATTAGCCCATCGGGCCTTCGGCCCAGATGAGCTAAAAAGTTGGTGCAACAAAAAAAACACATGAGATTGATCTAATCAAAACCCCTCGGCTTTCCCCAAGTGATTGTGACCCATGTGTAGTGTGAATTGGGGAAGAGATAGTTCTATGTGGGATGATCAAGATATACCGGTAGTTGGTTACATTCAGGCATACAGGACAGAAAGAGAAAAATTATATATCAGTAAAGGGGCATAACTCTGTAAAATATAGGTCGAGGGGAGCCACTTTCGATAGGCGTCTGACTCAGCACTCTGTAAAATAAGAACCGAGACGAATAAGCTGTACCAAATATGGATCTGCAGATTTAACTTGTACATTCAGCTACAGATAACAAATTGGAGATTATTACATCTGAAAGGGGCATAACTCCATAAGCTGAGGCGAGAAATCCTTTGTTGGCTTGTAGAATACAACAATATAAATAAGTTTCCAAAATATAGTAGCTATACCAAACACAGTTCTGCAGATATAGTTGGTTACATTCAGGCATATAGGACAGAAATAGAAATTAATATATCAGTAAAGGGGCATAACTCTGTAAAGTATGGGCCACTTTCGATAGGCGTCGGACTTAGCAATACTGTAAAATAAGAACCGAGATGAATAAGCTGTACTGAACACGGATCTGCAGATAACTTGTACATTCAACTACAGATAACAAAATCGAAGATGATTACATCCGAAAGGGGCATAACTCCATAAGCCGAGGCGAGTAATCCTTTGTTGGCTTGTAGAATACAACAATATAAATAAGTTTCCAAAATATAGTAGCTATACCAAACACAGTTCTGCAGATATAGTTGGTTATATTCAGGCATATAGGACAGAAATAGAAATTAATATATCTGTAAAGGGGCAGAACTCTGTAAAATATGGGCCGAGGGAAGCCACTTTCAATAGGCGTCTGACTTAGCACTAGATAAATAAGTGTAGAAAATTTAGTGGTTGTATCTCAAGCGGTTTTGCCTAAAATGCGTTAACGGACGGACGGACGGACGTACATGGCAACGACAATACCCCGGGGCCAAAATGGCCGAGGGGTAAAAACATCAATTGGGTCCTGGTGATTTTTTTTTGGGGAGTTCGAATGTTTATTTTATTTTAATGTTTTTTTTATTATTACTAACATACATGGTATATACATATGTATGCAATATCTCAAAATGGAAGCAAAATTACATTGCAGAGTAAAGACAAAAGGCTTCCGAGTTTTGATAACCTTGAACTACCAGAAAGCAATATACATGTATATACATACTCACACTCACTCTCAACATTCATTCTGTTCACGCCGTAAAAATTTACGCGGAATGTCAATAGGATGGAATATGCCAATATCTAATGTATTTTCAAAACACCCAAGGTGATGTCACATCACATGGCTTGAAAATAATCTATAAATAGGCACCATTTGTTTCTGAGGCGGTCCATAGAATGTGACGTCATGACAATTAACTTTCCTGCAATATATTGGCTATTAAATCGATGTAATAAGCCATAAATATGGAGACCCGTGTTTCGTCTCTTGCTTTTGATTATTTAGAGTTTGGTTAACGCCATGAATGTATTTAAGATACATTGGTCTTTATCCCAGCCAAGTATAATTTTATTCACCCCCTCAGTTTGCCAATACGTGCAAGCCATTCGTGCAAGTCTATCCAGAGCTTTTTCACTACTGAGCATTCAATCAGTTAGTGTTCTTTAGCTTCGGTTTCATTTCCACAGAAGTAACATTTGTTGTCACTGATAAGCCCAATTTTTGCAAAGAAAGATTTCGTGGGCACAATCCTATGTAATATTTTATATTGTATATCCCTTAGTTTTGTATAATTTGTACAGTGAAATGGTGAGGAAAAGACCTTTTTCCAATTAACCTTATTTCTCATGTTCAAGAACTCTTCCCATCTTTCCATGGCGATCGGAATTGCCACCGATTCGGAGTTTAGAATACCCTAAAAACATCTACAACCCCTTTCCTGTTTCGCCAATATCCGGAAATGAAAAGGGAGATTACCGGATTAAACAACTCCATATCAACATCCTTACATTTGCACGTATCCAACCATTGTTTTGGGATGTTCTTTACCAATCTATTAAAATCCATGAAAGTGCCTTTAATGTTATACTTTATTTTAAACTCAGTAAATCTTAATATATCACCATCACTTCCTAGTAAATCTCGAACATATCTAACTTTTCTCGTATATCAGTTTTCTATAAAAAAGTTTGGATGAGCGAAATTTGGATTATACCATAATGGTTCGTTTATTAAATCCTCAATTTTTTCTGGCTTTAATTTCCGTTGCAAAGTCTGCCATGCTTTCAAGGTATCTAACCAAAATGGGTTTTTAATAGTTTTCATGATATTATTAATGCATTTTGCTCCTAAGGTGCAGATGGCGTCGTAGCAATCTGAATCGAAAAGTTTATTCCATTTATGAGTTTTTAGGACGAGCCTTCTTATCCAGGAAACTTTTAGCGACTGTATAAACATCTAAGTCCACCAAATTCATAGTCACGAGTAAGTTGAACTCTTTTAATTCTGTCTGGCCCATTGTTCCATAGGAATTTGAAAAGTAAAGAATTTATATCAACTATGACATGATCAGGGGGGTTTGGCAAAGCAAGAAAAAGGTGTATCAGTTTGGACATGGCAAGGGATTTTATGACTGTAATTTTTCCTAATAGTGTCAAGTTTCGTAATCTCCACTTCTGCAGTTCTTTTTTAAGATCTTCTACTCTGGCAAGGTAATTGATTTTCCATATATCGTAAAATCTAACTGTGGAAAAGTTTATGCCCAGTAGCGTGAAATCATTTACCCAGTCGAGACTCACCTCAGTACAAAGTTTTAAATCAGCACCAGACACAGAACCTATCCATACAGCTTTTGTTTTTTCTATGTTTATTTTTAGTCCAGAAAATTGATAAAATATTTTTAAGCATTTAAGAGCTTCTCTCAAAGACTCTTCAGAACCGTCAAGGATTAGTTGAGTATCATCAGCATATTGACTGATCTTGAAAATTGTTCCTGCTATGTCTATCCCTTTTATTTTGTCATTGTTCCTGATTAAACTGCCAAGGACATCTGCGCATAAGAGAAAAATATATGGTGAAATTGGGTCACCTAATTGCCTACAGCCACAGTTTATGGAGAAAAATTGTGACATATTTCCATTTTGTATAACACAAGTATTTATATCTGTAAAAAACATTTTTATCCATTTTTGGAAAGTTTCGCCGAAATTTAGGGTTTTTAGTAGTTCGCTGATGAAGTTCCAAGAAACAGAATCAAAAGCCTTTTCGAAGTCTATTGATAGAAGTAAGCCAGGTATATTTCTCTCTTTTGTCTCAAAAAGTATGTCATAGATGAGACGAATGTTTTCGCCTATATATCGTCCTGGTATAAACCCCATCTGGTCCTCGTGGATCAATATCTAATACTGTTTTCAATCTGTTAGCAATACAAGAACTTATTAATTTGTAATTCACATTTAAAAACGTTATAGGACGCCAGTTGTTCAGAAAGTTTCTGGCCTTATTTGGTTTAGGGAGACAAGTAATTACCCCTTGTTTTTGTGTTATTGATAATTCCCCCCTTTCGAACCCATAGTTAATTGACCTCAGAACAAAATGACCTATATCTTTCCAAAATACTTTGTAAAAGTCTGCGGGGAAGCCATCGAGTCCGGGACGCTTTCAATTCTTCATTTGTTTTAGTGCATTACTAAGTTCTGTAAGCGTAATTGAACCTTCTAACTTGATCGAATCCGTGTCACTTAATTTATTTAGTTCAACATTTTTTAAGAATTCGGCGGTATGATCTTTAGACTCGGACGGTTCAGAATATAAATTGCTATAAAATTGTTTTTGTGCATTTAAAATCTCTTTTGAACTATGAATGTCCTTTCCGTCATCGAGTGTTAGTTTACTAATTAACTTGTTAGTGTAATTTCTTTTTTCAAGCCCTAAAAAATATTTTGTTTGTTTTTTCTCCGGATTCGATATTTTTCGCCTTCGTCCGTGCTATTATACCATCCATCTGCTTGTTTCTGAGTAACTGGAGATCTATTTTACTAGTTTTCAACTTTTCCAAGACTTCATCAGAAATATTTAAGTAGTTTTCTTGAATTTTCTTTTCCAGTTCTTCTATTTCATTTTCCAAGTCCAGTTGTTTCTTCTCTTCCTTTTTCTTTTTTATTGAAGAATATTTGATTGTTGCCCCCCTAATTTTCATAAGCATTGTATCCAGGAAAATTTGGTCATTATACAAAGTTGAAGATCTTCTTTGGGTACGTTAGTTAGATATTCACGTTCAAATGGTAATAACGAATATTCTTCTGTTGTTTCATTGATTATTGACTTTACCAAATCTAAGTAAGATTTGTCCTTTGTCAACAGGGAACAATTTAATTTCCAATAGTCTCTATCTCGATCGGAGTTTGTAAATTTGCATTTCATTGTTATGGCAGAATGATCGGTTTTGTATCCCGGTAAAATTTGGGCGTCAGTTGTTATGTTAAATATATCCGTGCTAACGGCAAAAAAATATAATCTTGCCTGTTGTCTTGGGTTCTTGCGCCTCCATGTATATCTTCTATCCGTTTCATGTAAGATTCTCCAGACATCGATATATTCATTATCCTTCATGGTGTTTAGCACAGTTTGTCTGGCATTCGGGTTGTTTATATGTTTGTAGTTATAGGTATCAATCGATGGATTTAGAACAAGGTTCCAATCGCCGCATATTATTACTGATGGATTCCCGATGCTCTCTATTTTTCTGTTGATAGTATTATAAAATGCAGGTTTGTCCGTATTTGGGCCATATAAACTAACCAATGTGATAGGAACTTCAGAAATCTCAATACTTAAAATTATATAGTTTCCTTGAAAATCTATATCTACATTTAGAACTTTATAATCAAAATTATTATTTAACAATATCATTACACCGCGTGATCTAGAAGACAAGGGGCTTACCCAGGCATCATGATCCCAGTCTTGCTTAATATCATAGTACTTGTCACTGTGCGTGTCCTGTAGGCAGATAATGGAAAAGCTTTTCTTTTTAAAGTAATGGAAAACATCTTTCCTATTTTTCTTGTCAGCCAATCCCTGACAGTTCATGGAAACAATGTTGACGGTGTCAGCCATTGTTAATAAGTGATAAGTTCTTGAGTTCAGACTCTACTGGGTACTAATACTGAACAACCAACCGTGATGCAAGAAAAAGCTCTGGGTAGGCAACAATGAGTGTATTGGTAAAAATTTGATACAAAATATACCCACTGTTCAGCATAGAGTAAAATTCCAAAATAAAGAATACAGCTGTTTCCATGTAGTCAACATAATTCACACAGATACCGGAACCTAGATACACACACACACACGCACACCCACTCACATACATGTTATGAGAACACTTAGTCAACATAGTCACTTACAGGACCGATTCCCGCGTTCCTTATTTATTAATTATAAATTGGGAAAATAGCCTATCTAATACATCACAATACAGTCTGTACAAACATGATATGCGATGTCTTTCAGTAAGTTAATGCTGTTTACTGCTTATGGGGGGGATAGAAAAGAAAAAAAAGGACATAGTTATATACGTTATCATAGACGCATGCACATACATAGTCCCAGTGGCACACTTGCATGTACTCTTGGTTTAAAAAACCATGGCTACCATTTAGAATTCAAGATGGCTGCGCTTTTCCAAGATGGTTAGTAAAAACAAGATGACCGCCATACGATTGAGTTTTTGGTCTCGTATTCCAGTGTACAAGACGATGTACTAGCAATATACTAACTTCCGGACAACGTATTTCAGAAACTGTTATTAT